>JABVXS010000557.1:0-28356 GCA_013365335.1 Madathamugadia hiepei
CATCAAAAAAGGCTTCACTGTTCTTCTCGGTTGTCATGATTTTAGTTTTGGACATGTTCAACATGAACCCCATTTTCTTGCTTTCTGTTTTTAAAAGCCTGATGAGATTCTTCATGTCTTGGGGACTTGTTGCTATCAGTGTGGTGTCATCAGCGTATCTTAGGTTGTTGATACGTTGTCCTCCAATTACTAATCCTTCTTCGCGATCGTGAAATCCAGCATTCCGGAAGATCATTTCTGCGTACAGGTTGAACAAGATAGGTGAAAGGATACATCATTGTCTCACTCCACACTCTACTTTGATGCGCTCGGTGTCTCCATATTCATCGTACTCAAATTTGACGTTATTGAATCTGCTTTATATAAAGTGTTTGCCAAATTTTCTCGCAAGTCTGTTGACAAAGACTTTCCACGCATTACATACAAAGAGGCAATGCTCAAGTATGGTTCTGACAAACCAGATTTGCGTAATCCACTATTAATCAGCGACGTTACAGAAATTTTCCGAAACACTTTGCCAGAAGCTCTGGCTGGGAACTGTCTGCATGAGAGAACCTCCCGGAAGCCTACGCCGCTTGCACCATTACTTACAAAGATATGCAAGGATTTTTTCACAACAAAAAAGGTGTCCATAAAAAATGGAGAGAAACAAAGCAACCGAATGGAAAACAAAAGGTAAGAAAAAAGTTCAGAAGATGGAGAATGAAAAATTTTACGCTGAACTTTTCAAAACAAATTATTTGTACAATGATTAGATAGAATCAAGAACCTGTTATTCAAACTGCAATTTCTATTTTAATTTGAAGTTCCATTCAATTTCGAAGAATAACATTAGTACTTTCTGGCATTCAGTATGCTTGAGAATCACAAAACATTTTCAATTTCCTGTAAATTTCAGAAATCATCCAAAGCCAAAAACAGTGCTTTACATTTGAACTGAGTAATATATTCCCACATCTGATTTTAAATACCAAAATTATTTACAATTTCCAATTTTTTGGAAAGAACAGTCCTTGTTTATTTTTATAAAATCTCATAGAAGTCGACCCCTCGTGTTTTCATTTCTCATTTCCCCGAACACTCCTGAAGCAACATTTGGATACTTATTCCTTTATTATCCTTCTACGTCTTGCACCCCAGCATACCTTCCATCTTTTTCCGCTTGTTCACTTTATCTTCCTTTGTTCATTTTTAACTTCCTTGACTTTATTTTGCCTCTTAAAACCTTCTCTCCTTCTTTTTTCTTTTCTTTTCACATTTCGTCTTGCTTTATATTGCGTAAATCCCTTTCCACCAAATATTTCTTCTCTTTCGATCTTTTTTCATCGCTTTTCTGTCGTCTCCTTTTATTTTCGATCCTCTTTCGTAATCACTACGAAGGAGCAAGGAGGAACGTATAACAAAGCGATATCAAATTGACAATAATGGAGCAAACAACAAGTTTTTCATTTTATAGAAAAAAAGACAACAGAAGGGACATCCTCACGGGACGTCCACCCTCACCACGCCACTAAGGACAAATAAAGCCAAGTATCAGGCAGTCCCATATTTGTTCACCGTTCAAACTTTTGTTTTGACTCAATTTCAGTCCTTGCACATTTCACAGCGGACGAGTCCGCAAAGCAGTATTTCACAGCACGGATTACCATATCGATTATGTTAAATCTAGTTTACAGGACAGAAATGAAAGCGGGGAGGGTGTTTGTTCTCTCTCGGATCTCGTAACCGCTTCACCTTTGTTTTTATTTACATAGTTCACTTGAATTGGTTTCCATCCTATCATTCAAATCGATTTTCAGCATTATTGACTTGGTTTTTTGAGTTACAATAATATTTGAAGAATGTCCACATCTCTCGTTCTAACGATCACTGAGCTTGAATTGGTACCTCAAGATTTGTTCTATGTTACTGTTAATGGAAAGATTGTGGATTGGAAAAGTTTAAATAGCGATGCTCATTTCCAAGTGCACTTCAGACTTCGCGGAGGCAAAGGAGGTTGGTCGGGTGTTTGTATTTCATGTTCACTGTGCTGGAAATTTGTATAATGCATCTATTTACTCTAATTTATTGGGTCCAAATTGCTAATCAATCTACAGGTGAATGTGTCTTTTCATGAATGAGATGCATTATTTCAAATTAGCATTTTTCAATTTTTATTATAGAAGAGCTATAACAAAAATTATATGTATAAGAGACTATTTTTTCTGTTGAACTCGAACTGTTCAGGTTTTGGTTCGCTGCTTCGCTCATTTCGTATTCATCGTTCAACCAATCAGTTGATGTGTCGTGATTTATCTGGACGACGGCTTGCTGATATTAAAGAGGAAGAGAAACTTCGCAAATGGATTGAAAAAGCAGAAGAGAGGGAAGAAGAAAAACGCCGGCAAAAGTGCTTTTTCAGTTTTGGACTTTTTAATTATGAAAATTTTTCTTTTCAAAGTTTTTTGTTCGGGTTTTCTTACGTGATATCTATGTTCAGGCAAGAGAAATACGAGAAATTGAAGGCCGGCCCTCAAAAACATGATTTTAGTGATCCAGGTTTTATCCAAACACGGGAAAAAATCATGGAAGAAACAGACAATGCATTTGAACAAGGTTTTTTCTTACCATGATCTTTCAGGAAAAGTTTGTGTTTACCTGAACAAGTTGTGGATTTTCAACCAAAAACTTTATTTGCAAATATTTTTTAAAACATCATACTTGATAGAAATGGCTTGTGATGAGTTGATATTTGCGTCTTAATTAAAATTAAAATTTATTATTTGGAAACGCTAATTTAGGCATTGCTGTTGCTAGAAATAAGCAAAGCAATGGGGAAAGCTCACTTAAATCGAAGCAAAAGTCGAAGATAGTTGAAGATAACGATTTTGAGAAATGTATTGTACCGTCAAAACGCAGAAGAATGACAACGAATGAATCATTGAATGAAGAACTGATTGATGACCGCATCAAACGACGTTATTTGTTCGTTCCTTTTTATCTCTATGAAATCTAAGGAAAAGTATTAAATTTTGTATGGTTAGGTTCAATTGTAGTGTTATTACCGACTTGGCAGTAACTGTTGAAAGCTCTGGAGTTTATGGTATTCATCGAAATATATTCTAAATATTAAAAAATTTAGAAGTGCAATTGCTGTTGTTGATGAAGACAGAAAATATGCTGGAAATGGGAACGAAAAGGAGCTTTCGAGAGATATGTCTTCAAATAACGAAAAGTAATTTCATGGCAATATTCTTTTAAAGTAATGTACATTTTTTCATTGAATGATGGCCGCATCAGACGACGCTAATTGTTCGTCCCATTTTATCTACATGAAATCTAAGGAAAAGTATTAAATTTTTGTACGGTTAGGTTCAATTGAAGTGTTATTACCGACTTGACAGTAACTGTTGGAAGCCGTGGAGTTTATGGTAATCATCGAAATATGTTCTAAATATTAAAAAATTTAGAAGTGCAATTGATGTTGTTGATAAAGGCAGAAAATGCGCTGGAAATGGGAACGAAAAGGAGCTTTCGAGAACCACAGGTACCTTAGTTTTTATAATTTTTGATTTTTGTGGTATTTGTATTTCTGGAAATGTTTCAGTTTTCGGTTTGAAAAAGTCAAATTATTGTTTTGCAGCTGTGTTTACTGCTGAAAAGACAACTACCTCAATGGAGGAGGCAACCGGTAAAATGAATTTCGATATCAACCTGGATGATTACGACAGTGCAGAAAAACTGGAATGCTTGGGACTAGATTGTTTAAAGCACGCTCTTGAAGGTTCTTTCAAGTTTTTCTTACTTGACTTTTTTCAGATTTTGTTTGCAAAAAAGTATCAAAAAAATTATTTTTTTCATTCAGTGCGTGGTTTGAAATGCGGTGGTTCAATATCTGAACGAGCTGTTCGACTTTATTCGGCCAAAGGCTTAAAACCAGAACAGTATCCGAAGAACATCCGTGCACGTGGCAAATAGGAAGAAAATGTTCGTATACTCTTTATTCTGCTTTCCAGTGTTTCTTTTAGTGTACTTCGTCTGTTAGTATTCATGCCATACTTGAAAAAACTATAAAAGATATTTCATTCACATGGCTTATTCTTTATCTGTCGTGTATTCTTTTAGATGCATTAAATTTTGTAATTTCCGAACTTCTTTTTTCTATATATTTTCCAATTGTTTGTTTAAACTGTGAAACTCAAGATTCTGACTTATTTGGTTGTTTCTTTAAACTAAATATTGAAAAGGATCTTGCATTGTCATTTTATTGGTGGATTTCTTCTGACATCTGAATCGGGCTTGTTTCTTGTATATTTCATGCTGATTATAGAACTGTTGGTTAGAATTATAAAGCTCAGTTTAATTTTTAATGAATTCCCAAACTTTAAAGTAATTTGCGTTGTGTGCGCTACACTTGAGATTTTTCTACAAATTATTTTATTTCTGCTATCATTGTTCGTAATTACGAATGGATTGAGTGAAAGTTCCATTCATCCGTTTTTTTATAGAGGGACTTCCGAGGTTGAAATATTTACTTATTTGTGCTTTCAAAGTGTATAACTGTGTAGTGATTCCTTCAATTAGCTTCTGATTCCAGGATGAAGAATCGACCTACCGGTGAAAATTTGTTGCATCAGGTACAAAAGTCATTTTCATGATTGCTTTACTTTTATTTTATAAACATGGTTCTTCAGCTTTTTGATCTAATTTAGGACTTGAAAGCGGGTGTTTCGTCTGACAGCGACTCCAAAAAAGGCAATACAGTTAACAAAAGTGATGAAGCTGATGTGTCAGCAGTTTTAGCTCAGGTGGAGCAAAAGGTATGTTTAACTGTTTAGGATATTGTAGACGGACTTTTTAGCTTCAAATGTTTATTACATTTTCGGAAAGGTTTTTTTACGAGTTATTAGGAGCCTTCAAACAAGGAAAATTTTTCACGAATTGTTCGGAGCTGAATTCACTTCTTATCAGGCATAGAAAGTATTTAAAATGTCAGAAACACATAGGATGAAGTTACAGGCAAGAGAAGCTGTGAATGTTTTAGTAAAAGTCAATGAAAAGAACGGGAAGAAAATCTTGTTTCCTGAAACTGACCAGTTGCTTCATGTCCAGTTTGTTTATAAGAAACCAGCCATCACACACGCTGGACAACGAGTCAAACGTTTGTGAGTCATCAATTTTTTTTCGTACTGGCCAATATGACATTTAGCCCTTCTTCAAAGAACGGAATTTTAAATTTGTCATTCATTTTTATTAAAATTTTATTAGTTGTCTGGTTTGGAATTTGCAGATGGATTAGTTTATAATTTATAGAAAACAAGTATATTTGTTTTCCGTGAACATTATTGCTTGTGAAAAATGATATGGATTCTACTGATTTTTACAGAATCCCTGTAATAATCCGTTTTAATGCTTCCTGTTGCTAACTCTATAAACTATATAAAATGTAGTTTGTTGCTACGATATCGGATATACTTTTGTAAAGGTTAGCTGGGTTGAATCCTTCCCATTCTTAGCAAGAAATGCTTATCATGCTTGTCGAACAACTTTGCTTCTTGTTGCGACCAGAATCAAATTGTATGAAATAGTATTACGTATTCTCTAATTGTACAAAATAAACTTCAGCATTCTGCCTCATCCCTTATATGAAGAAGGTAGTACAACTGTCTGCTTAATTATGCGAGATTTGGACCAATCTACGAAAGCGAAAGTCGACTCTGATGTTGATAAGCAAGCGAGGATGTGGACCGAAAAATTGGAGCAGGAATTTGGAATTACCAAAGAACACGTTCAGAAGGTAATTCATGAGTTCAGAGTAGTGTGGATTTTGTTCACTGGGATTTTTTTTTGTAGTCGGTGTTTAATCGAATTTTAATGCAGACAGTGGTTTTGTAAATGATATTGCAGGTTCTGACGAAACGACAGCTGGAAAGAGAGTATCATTCTTATTATGATAGGCGTCAGCTGGCATCTGCGTACGATATCTTTTTGGTAGATGTCGTGGTCGAGAAAAGTGTTGTGCGTTTTTGTGGCAAAGAGTTTCATAAAGCAAAAAAGTAAGGCATCGACATTACTGACTAATAAGATTTTTAAAGGATTCTGTTACCCAAAGTTATTTTGTATATAGAAAAACTTCAGCATGACTCATTTAGTAAACACTAAATAGTGATTTTATTTTTAGCCCTCGTATTGTAACAGTTTATAGTCTATCGGTCTTTCATATATAAAAATTCTTGTATTTTAGCAAAACAAACTGTGAAACATATTATGTTCCCGTTTCAGTAAAAAATTGTCTTTTATTCAGGACTCCTTTGAGTTTGCCAATGCATCGATGCGGGAGGTCTGTAATAAAGGAAATCGAAAAGGCTTATTATACCGTCACATTCCCTCTTTTTCCATTCCGTACGCGAACGTATGTTTTGATTCTTGCTATTGTTTTTTTTTAATTAGATTTTTTTCAAGTTTTTTATAATATTTACAAAGTATATATGCAATCAAGATAATCCAGTGAGACACTTTAAAGTTTTGAGTGTATTATCATTACTACTACTTTTAAGACTACATTTTGAAAGTGAAGGGATTTTTCTGAAATTCTGTAATTATTCCAGAAGTCTTCGCATTGGAAATCTCAGTAACCCCATCGAACATGTTGTAGAAAATGTGCGTGCGGTTGTTGCAAATGTGTTCCGATATTGCCCCGGTGGTTTATGCAATATTCATTCAGTAAGTTTGCAGATGGTAACGGGTGGTCCATCATTACCTCTTTATATTGATGCTGGTTGGTTTTTGATTATCTTTAAATTTTATTATAATTAGTGCCGAAATACATCCTTGAATTAAGGACTACGTTCGGTTTTACATACAATTCATTTTCATCATTTTTAGTTGTCATTATTTACAGAAGTTACATTGCGGTAACTGTTATCAATTTATTTTGTTTATGCGGTTGATTTGATGCGGAAATTTGAAATTTTGCTATGAACTGAGTATTTTAGGGTCTAGAAATGCAATAAGCCTACCTATGCCACTAAAAAGAAAGGATATCAGAGCGAAAAGGGACAAAAAAGCAATTGGGGATGAGTTATCAACTTTGCCAGAAGGCTTAGAAGTTTTGGTGTACGGGGATGGTGAAGTGAAAGTTTTGGATTCAGAAAGTTAGTTTCTTAATTCTAAAGAGATAATAAGAGAACGTGAAAGATGGTTATTCAATCATATTAAGATTAGCTATTCCCTAATTTGACATATTTTTCATCGATCATTTGTGGAGGATTTCGCGGATTTGTTGCCTGATTAGGAAGTTGATAACAGGTTATTTTCTTGCAGCTAAAAAGCCTGTACTTTATCCAACAGTTAATGATGAATGGGAGGAAGGCGATGACCTGAAGCCGCTTATGAATCCTGCTAAGGTTAGCTTTTTAAATTTTGCATTTACCGAACGAACTTTGTGTTAAAATTGTTTTTACTTTTTTTTTCAGCTGGAAAAGTCATTAAAAAGACGTCGCAAATTGATGCAAAAAAGACGGAAAATTCGAAAAGCTAAGAAAGGACTTCAATTGTCACTCAGAGATGAGACCTCAAAAGTGAAAGGCTTGGTGAAGAAAAAAAATAAAAGGAATAAAATTAATGGATCTATAGACGCAAGACCAAGGTCAAAGAGTGGAGCGTTGAGCAACAATAAATCTGAATTGCACTCAAGTGTTCAAGAGGAAAAGAAGAAAAAAAAAATCGGAGGTCTGTAACGGTTGAAACGGTTTCAAGTGCTCACTGATTTAATGATGCAGTTTCATTTTGTTGATTTTCTGGTGCCATTTCGTTTTGTTAATTTTTCGTTTGGCAATTATAAGGAACTAGTTAATTTTTGATAAATTTTGATTTGAGTCAAAACAATGGGAAAAGTTGTTTCAGTGCAAAATTTGTGTTTTTGTTTTTTTTTTATTCAGGAAAAATCTGCGTTTTTTTTTGAATGAAAAATTCATGAAAGTGATCTAGAATTCAGTAAGCTGGGAAAATTTCGACAATTAATAATTGAAGGAATGTCTCTTATAATTTTTGAAATTTATTTCGTAGCTGATGCAAAAATTTATGTTACCGATTCAGTAACCGTTCTGATAAAAAAAAATCTTGAAGTCAGGAGTTGAGCTTGGCATGGTTCTGTCTCATT
Organism: Madathamugadia hiepei; assembly: GCA_013365335.1. NCBI lineage: Eukaryota > Metazoa > Nematoda > Chromadorea > Rhabditida > Onchocercidae > Madathamugadia > Madathamugadia hiepei. The sequence continues at coordinate 8,141 of JABVXS010000557.1, forward strand.
TATTTGCAGTTTACAACAGGACAATGCCAGCATAGATAAAAGAAAAAGTTGAGTAATAGTTCATCACATCATCCCAGCTTTCTGGAGATTTTTCTGTATGATTGTATCGATGACGCTTGTAATAACCAACTGTACTTGATTTGTGTCTGTTGCACACGTCTCATGCATATAAATTGTTTTTTTATCCGGGTTTAAATTTAGTTCACTGAATTTCATTTTTATAAAACTCATTGCTTCCTCGTAATTCTGACCTCCTGAAAATATGTTTTGATGAAAAATTCTGTTTTTCGGCCTTGATGTTAGGACGTAATTTCCAAGATTTGAATAGCTTTCAAGCATCATCATTTGAATTTGGTTCTTTGAAGATAATTTTAGAATTCTGCGTTACCTTGCTTGAAGTAGCTTTTACGACAACATGATTCTCACAGGGTGGATCCTTGCTAAAGCTTGGAAAATTCATAGTCGAAGATTTTGGTTGTGATGTAGTATTTGTTGTTATCAATAAATGTATTACTTGGGAAGGTGAAGAAGTGAGTTTCATATTATGAATACAGGAGAGAAGATAATACGAAAACATAGAGCAGACCGGAAAAGTAATGATTACTAATAAAGTTATAGGAATTGCGAGTGTACATTGTTTGAAATCTACAGTACTCAGAGAGCAAGTCACGTGAATCCTCTTCATTGATATCTTTTTCACTAATGTACATGTGGTTTTAATTTCTGATATCATTTGGTGGTCATCATTTTCATCGCTGGTAAAACTAATTATTTCAGTTGCAGTATCTCGTTTCTCTTCAGCTATTTTGGGGTTTAGCTTTTCATTATTTCGAAATCTTTTCACCAGTTGGTTTAATAGTTAATTTTTCCTGAAATTAAAAAACTTTCGGGAAGGAAAATTTCAGTGTACAAAGTTGTGGTTGGTATTCTGAGGTTTAAATTTTCGCTTTTTATGAATTTGTAGATTAAACGTTTTTGTAGTTTATGTTCGAAATATGTGAGGTATATTCCATAGGAAGCTATCAGTTTCGTAGACAATAGTGCGGAAAAGCAAAATATCATTTGTTGCCTTTGTTAAAAGAAGGTGATGAGCAGTGTTCCATGCACGCACTTCGTAATGGGTAAATCAATTTCATCTATTGGATTCTGTGAGATGAAAAGTATCACGCAAAAAGGGTATGTGTAGAAAAGCTTAACTGAAGCTAACAACTCGAATATAACTACTGCTATGGATCTGGTTAAAGAAGGTGAGCAAAATAAAAAAATTTGCTTAGCTTCCCATAAAACTGCTGTCACAACAATTGAAATGTTCGCTTTGTTCTAGAAGCTGGACGATCTTCAAACTCTTCTTGCTTTCGAAAATTCCTCTCACTCAATGGAAAAGAAATATTCTAAATACAAGTGAGAAGAGATTTAGCTGCAATGGAACTCTGTTTGGGATCTAATTTATGGATGTAACGAATTCCTAACTTACGAGAATTACAACACAGAAACGTTTTGTTACAGAAACCTGAGTATAGCTTTTTTGTAACAAAAGAAGCTGATTTTTCCAAGAGCTGTGCTGAAAGAAACCAACCTTCATAATCCGGGAAGGCAGTGGTAATATTGACGCGTTGAATCTTTTCAGCAAACAAATCTTTTTTATTTAGAAACAGAATTATTGCTGTGGATTGGAACCACGTGCTGTTACAAATTGATGAAAATAGCTGCATCGATTCGATCATTCGATTCTGCAATATTTTTAACATTCATCGAGTTGTAAGCTAAACATAAACTCAGCCTTTAATGTCATTTAACATTTTTAATCAGTTCAAACTGCTAATTTATAGGGTTGAATTGCAACCTCAAGTAAAGCCTCATTTAAAATTTTCGAAACCAGTTGAAATTTATAGTATGAACTAACCGTAGTGTCATCCTCGAAAAGCACTTGATCATATTCACTAACAGCAGTAATAAAAATAATCGATTCTACATTATCAAAGCAGTGGATCCATTTCCGACGTTCTGACCGTTGTCCACCAACATCGAATACTCTGTTCATACACAATTACTTTTTTCGGTTCTTCAATTTTACATTATCAAAGCAGAAATAGGTTCTGAATTGAGAAAACTGAAATAGTTTTTTCCAATGTGAAAATTGACAAGTATGCAAATTACATAGCGAAAACTCAAGTTTTCATTACCGCAATTGAATTCGTTTCAGAAGTATTGAACGTCAATATTGCGCTTTTGAAAATGAGAAGGATAATGACCGAGGGAGAGGAAAGGAGGTGAATAAAAAAGAGAATCTCAGAGAGGAAAGGAGGTGAATAAAAGAGAGAATCTCAGATTGGTTCATCTTGTCAATGAGAAGTACCTGAAATCAAGTTCCTTTATTTTGAATTTAACTTCTACGACGCCAGTTGTTGCTACTCGACTGAACAGGATATCTTGTTCTGTAGGCCGGTAACCGGGTTCATGTATTCTCATCACTGAATTCAGAAAACTGAAATAGTATGCAAATCTATTTTCAAAGTGGAAGTTTACAAGCATACAAATCGCAAAAAGGAAATTCTAGGTCGTCTCAGAATACAAATCTTGTTCAAACTTCTAGTGCCCAATAATCAAGCTTACTTCTGCTTAAAAATAACTGCAAAATTTCAAATTAAATATTGTAATTATAAATACTATTTTGCAGAATCATTGAGCTGATATTCGCTTCGCATATCAGCAGCTCTTTGAACATTTTTGTCGTTCCATAACGAGACAAGGGCCTTAGCAAGCTCATCGGTAAATGGTTCAGACTCTTCACCTGCTTCCACAACTCGGAACACAATCTGCTTTTCCGGCTGCAATACTTCTTTTTGATCGTATTGAATTGAGTGAAATGGGGTTGGTTGTGAAATTCGACCAGAACTTCATTTATGTTGTTCCAATGGAACTGTACCATACTGCACCGTCGAAGAATTTATTTTAAAGGTCATCAAAAAGGTCACAAGTTAAAAGGAAATGAAATATCCATATAAATGCAAATAGCACTTCTTTGGAAGGGTCGTCAAGCGGAATATGGACGATGTTATCCATTGCTTTCAAAATCGCATACATCGATGTCACCGTATTATTGTAAACCACAGCTTTGCGTTCATTGATTTCTTCTTCGGTGAAACCGTTGCTGTGAAGAATCCTGAGAAATATTTGGACGCCATTTCAACAGACCGAAATGGTTGCTATTTGCTACCTAATTCATCAAGTTTTAAGAAAGTGTCAGGAATTTTCGGCTCTAAGGAAGGGTTTCAACGGACCAATTCGAATTTCACATCAATCAAAAATAAAATTTACTATTAGTTTTTGACCGCAAACATCCAGGTTTATCATTTTCCCTGTGCAAAAACTTATGCTATTCATATCAGGAAGTAACAACAGACAGAAAAGCACTTTTCCAAGTATTTCTCCTGTCATTGTTGGCATTGGATGCCATTCAGGTCAAACATGAAAGATCGCTACTTATCCAGTGCCTCATTAAGAAAGCTGCAAACTAAATGAAAAGTAGTACTTGAAGTGCAGAGTCAGAAAAATAAAATAAAATTTACTGCATTTGCTTCAAAACGGTTGACTTGCCACATTCGCCAGCTCCTAAAATATGACTGATAGATAACTAATGTGTCACAGACAGATAGCAATGTTCGCATAGCAGAACTGCTGGGATTTGAAGTCCGATGTCTCAGCAGTTGCTGAGGGCTACCAGTTTCCCCCAAAGCCGTCCGAATCCATTTTTCTTCACTTACGTTTTCACAGATACTACCCCACTGTTACGGTAGGTGTTTAGCTGCAAGTCTTCCAGCAGGACATTAGTCTAAATCAATCAGCAACACGAAAATAGATTGAGTTTCATTCTAAGCGCTTTATTTCATTCTAAAATTTTATCCAAATGCCCGAAAAGTTTTATCCATTTGCTCTTAAATAATAATGGAACAAAATAATAAATTTCATTTTAAAATTATCAAAATGAAGAGATTGTAAGGCCGTAATAGAGATAATTTGACTTCGCTAAAAACTGAGCTATGAGAAAAACTGCAAAAAATAAAATACCAACCTAAAAGCAACAATTTGACGATTGAAGAGCCAGTACGTTTATCCTGGTTGAGTTGTTTTTCGATAGCCTTATTCCGAGCAAGTTGCTCTTGAGCTTCCTGGCTCTGGCAAGATCCCATCGTTTTGCATTTATATATAGAGAATTATGGCCCAGCTAAATTGGAAAGGCCCTTTTAATAAACCGCTAATTATCACTTCAGATTCGGCTTACAAGCTTTTGGCATATTTTAGAAAACCTGGAACAAGCATATTATCAAGTTTTTCATCTCTTTAAACGTTGCTACAAAGACCTCATAATTTGTTTATAGACAAATAGTTCAACCTTCTGAAACAGGTCACTTTGTACGAAAGTGGTAATCTGGAAGAGAAATAGAAAACACAGGTCCATTGAAAGAAAAGGTATTTGATAGGTATGGCTCACCAAAAAATAGGCCTCTGCCGATGCTGTCATACCTTAGTAACCGAAGGCAAACGAGCATGCCTCATTTACATTACTTGTTTTCCTTAGGCTTAACGAATAAACGGACAATTCCGACAGACGAGTGAGATAAATTTGTTGAAAAATAAATATGTGGATATCTTTTTAGGAGAGCAAGAAGTAAATTTATAGTTAATGAATGGACTGCTGAAGAGGAATGTTTATATTAAGGAAAGGAAAAGATTTGCAGTGGAAAGTTTTTCTCAGTTGTTTTGCTACGGATGACGTAACAGCAAAGTTGTGAGCTGGACGGACGAAAATCAGTGCAAACGAATTTTGGTGGAAGAAAACCAAGCTGGTAAGATGTCATCTGATCAGCTGATTGACCACACTAACAATCGTGAAAAATAAAACAGACAAAGCACAACAAAATTCTGAAAAAGTGAAACAAAGGAAATGTCCAACGATGACTTTTAAAGAAAAGATTTTATACTAAAGACGTTCAATTATATGAAACCGATTGAATAAATTTTCCAAATTTAACTACTATGCAATTTAAAATTCAGGCTAGCTCAAGATTTTTCTTGGATTAAGGATGGAAATGTCACGCAGTGGTAAACGAAATTCTCCAAAAATTGTCTAATAATTACTAATTATGCTGGCTCATTGGTCCCATATGGATCTCGCTAACGTGCAAACTTCCCACGAAAATCGTGATTTCAATGTGAACTGATTCCACAATCACAGATTCTCGAAAATGTGCCACAACCAAAGGCTAGACAAATGAAATGAAATCTTCCATGTCAGCCATCGCACTGAGCATTGACTATGTCGTAAATCACATTCTTAGTTCTGACAATTTAGAAGGGACTGAAGAAACTTTTCTTACTTTTCGAAATTGGAGCTGTGGTCGGCAGTTTGGGAATAATGCAAAGAAATTTCGACCGCACAGATTCTTGTTCAAGCGGTATTTTCTTGCTGACCTACCTTAATCTTTAGCAATGATGTCGAATAATTTCTCACAGAAATTACGTAATATCATTCTTTCGAAGTGAATCATTCTTCTAAAAATAGTTAACAGTGACCGGTGGATGAAATTCTGCAGACAGATTTGTGGTTAGCTGTGATCTCCCATTAATATTAAGTTATCAATCCGTTCAACATTTCTTGCTTCCAAACCACAGATAACGAAAAAGTGCAGTTGTGACAGTTGGATATTCAACGTCTATCGAGAAAGATGCATCAATTTTCTCCAAGTTCTAGAATACCTTAATAAGGGTCGACAATCGAACCAAATCCCTCGAATATCGTAAACTGTGGTGCAGTAATTGCAATACTTCAAAGAAGATTCTTATGAAAAGTTCCAAATCCTAGGAAGCAACGTCATCAGTGAAGAGTCGAAAATATGAGGAGCCATTGATTCAAAAGAAAAATCATCAAGTGACGATAAATTATAAGAAGTTGAAATCAGCCTGAAGAACTCAATGATAATGAAAAAGCAACATGGATGAGATGCGGATGAAATTTTTAGCTGAGAATAAGTTAAATTGGCTTAAGAAAACTTGAGGTTCGAGTCAACCTGCAGCTACCGGAAAGTCAGTTCAGTCAAGTAGTATGCAGTTCTGGCTTAATGGATCCAGTTGTTGAGATGAACGAAAGAATCGCGTTTTAGTCAAAGTTCTAGCCATTTCATTCAGCGTATGTCTTACAAACACTGCAAGGTTAATTATTACTATAAACAATGGAAGTAATAAAAATTCAAATTTTTAAAATTTGAATAGTCAGTATAAACTGCAAATTATCTCAAAAGGTAAGCATGAGGAGAACAAACATATTCAGATTTTTTAGAAACTGGCATAGAATGATTTGAAGCTTTCCTATTCATTTAAAGTTACGCATCGCTGGAAATATACAGAGGACTTTGGCTAAGGTTGTAGCCATTATAGAGTATGATGGTGGAAGCAGGTAGAATTGTTCCAATTAGTGCGATACAAATAATGTGGAGTAATGTGTAGAAGTAATCGGTAACCATAGGGACAAGGAATGAGCAGCGCCAAGGTAATAAATTTAGCTTTACCTGCCTTGAAAGGCACTCAAAATTTTCTTTTCTTCCTAGCAGCTTTTTCAACAGTCCTTGCCGCTACACGAGCTGAATATTTTGCTATGCTCATCTCAATTTACTTTGTCTAGAAGTTGTAGCAATGTTATCACTTGGTGATCATCGATGATTTTATAGAACGAATTGAATTTTGCTTTGACCGACTGCAGAGCTTATTGCAGGATGCCCACACGCAAGTTACACTTTTCCTGTAACAAACTTTGTAATATCTTAATGTCCGAAAATAAAAGATAGCAAACTTTCTTGCTCTGTTTTCTAAATTTTTTCAAATGAATGCATTATCAACAACCCATCACTTTTATCTGAACGAATTTTGATAATTTCTTATTCGAGATAGTGGAGTTTGATTGCTGTCGGAATGTGCACACTTCCCTGCTAACTTCGCATTCAAATCCTTTCTCTCTCCATATTAAGCTTCATTTGAGTTCATGAAATTCCCGCAAACAAAATGGAATGTTGTGTTACTACATGCAAATTTCCTTTTCATCAATTCAAAATAAATGCTGCATAATTCTTTCCACAGAGAAAAAATCGTTTTAAACGAGTAATAGTGGGCTTTTTCGTGAAAGTAGAATGTAACCAGTGATGGAGTTCAGTAGTCCTTGCAAATGTGGCGAATGCAGTCATTCACACTGACCACTCAACGCTTCATGTTCACCTGTCAATTACCTTGCTTCTTATCATTCAAGTTATGCAAAAATTATTTAAATTTTTAGCAATAAGGATAATAAAACTGTCAGAAAATGCTTCTGAGTAGCACAGTTCTAAGACACAGAGAGAGAGAGAGATGACAAAAGCACGGGTGAATTAGTTGATCACATGGCGATTCAAGCGGTCATTCATGGTGACACAGATGTCATCCGCAACAACTTTAACGTTTCGTGAAGTTTTTCTTGTTTAATGAAAAAATATCGGTGAAGGATTACTTGAGAGTTAAATAGAATGGAAATTCCCATCTTTGAGAATACTTCAAGAGAAAGGTAAAGCTTTGATAGTAAACGGATATGTACAAAAGAAATTTAGTCGGTACAGAACTTTCAAGTTCGGATTGTTGTCCACTTCAAGTGGATTTTCAAGTGGAAGTAGACATCATTCCGGACTTGAAACTTTCATGCCGACTAATCCTCTTCATAAATAAATGCAGGATATCTCACTTCTTAGATCATGCCGACAAACTTTTAAAATGATTTTGTCAGACAACAAAAAATTTATTTGAAAACTGTCTGATAAGAGAAACTCGAGCTGCGAGAAAATTCAAAAGCGAATTCGTCAACTCCGTTTTCACCACTGACATTAGAAAATCTATTTTGATGATTAAATGGTACTGCTAGTGTGGCGTTCTTTAATTAGATAGTATAGTACTGATGAAATTCTGTTTACACCAGTAACGGTACACAGGATGGAAACATCCTTTGCTGCTTTGACGGTGGTCCGTAAAAGTTCACGTTGGAGGAAAGGATTGATTGAATTTGAAAATTTTAACCTGTTTGAGATTTCAGTGGCAGATCAATATTTATATTTAAACAAACGAAGATTTTACATTATCCACCTTGAATATCGTTGAATTTCAATAAGCTGAAACGGTATTTGCTTGACCTGAACACAGGTGAGGGAGTATGGCAAGCCTTTAATTAAGCACCTTCAGAGCATTCAATTAAACTAGCTAACTTTCAAGTTCATATTTCAATAAGTCTGTTTTTCCTAACAAATGAGCAAACATATCTCTGTCACTTTAATTTACTGTAAAACAGCCAGTTTCATTATTATGAAGTAATTTCGAATTGAAATTTTGAAAAATAAAAGAAGGGAAGCGAACAAACTGGTTTCAACCGTAACAGGTTTGTCAGTTAGTTGTGCCATTTTGTTGGTTTAAAACGGCTCTCAAAACAATAATAAGTTTTGGTTGGAAACTTGTATGAAATTTTACAATTTCTATTTGACCTTGCGAATACTCATAGCGGACAAATGTCAACAACCTCTGAATAGCAATGCTTGAAATGATTGCTGCAAAATTCATCATGGTTGAAAGTACAGGGTAGTAATTTGATAAAGTATCATAGAAACAAAAGGTAGCCAGCCAATGAGTTGAATACTTCATGTGGAAATTAGCAAAGCTAATTTAAGAAATTAACAAATTACAGCAACAAATTGGCTTGTAGCTTGGGTGTACAAAGTAAAAGTGACTGCTGTGGAAGGGAAATTCATCGGCTGCTTAAAACAGAGAATTCGATGTTTCAAAATCATGTTTTTGATGAATTGAGGAACTTAAATTTGTGAATGTGCCGGAAATGGAACTTTCAAGTTTGGTAAAAACAACTTCTTTATCTTGAAAAATTTCTGTCTTCCATTCCTTCGCTTGATGAAGTAAAAGTTCGAACTTTTGAAGAATTGCGTTTGCCTGTGGTTCAGTTTAAAAGTCGGACGTCAAACGTCGCAGTACTCGTGGAATCACGCTATTCTTCAAAAGTTCGAACTATTTCTTCATTGTTGCTTCAGTGTCGCTTGAAAGCAGTTATAATAGCTCAATCTCAATAAAAGTGTTACTTTAATTCCAATCTTTTATCATAAAAGACGCAAATAAGCCGATAATATTCGATTATCCGAAAAATAGAATACTTGGACGGAGTAGGTGACAGATATTTGAATGGAAGTGAACTTAGAGAAGAATTGAACATTTCCACCAACAACATTTAGCATCATCTCTTCAATAACTCATTTCCCATACTTTGACACCACCCGCAAGTAAGGAACGGCAGAACTGTTACCGTGGAACAAAGCATCCCATGGGTTTTTCTTTCCAAATATCATTTCAGGTTCAAAAAATCTCATTTCTAAAATTATCATGATGACCTCATTTTTGTAAGTAGATAAAATTAAGCATTTTCCTAGATGGCTTACTATCTGACTCAGAATTCTTCAAAGTTTTTAAGGAAGAATTCCAGAGCCTCTAATCTCTTGTATATGCGGAGTGCATGATGCCCACTGTTCAATAAAATGAAATCATTTTATTAATTTAGTAAAGAACGACTTTTATGAACAAATATATACATACATTCACCAACATATGTACAAAGTTAGCTTTACAAATTTTAAATAACAATGACGTCATTGAATCCATTTTAAACATCAGAGGAAATACAATATCCGGTCGAAGACTTCCAAAAATATCACTCAAGCACTTCAGCACAAAACCATTTGGTGTAGAAGAAATGAAAGGTCAGTTCTGGAACTGAGGTAATAGAAATCATTCTCCAAGAAAATAATGAGATAGAAGTATTGATTATGCAACAATGAAACTTAAATATTGGTTCGTCAGTCTTAATTTGGAGACATTATTTGAAATTAAAGTCGACAATATCAAAGGAGGCAGGCATGCGCTATTATTATCAAAAATATAATACAATAATAAAAGTGCAAAGATTAGACTGGAAAGAGCGTCGAGAATTGTGAATATGTTGGGAGGAGCGTAAATCAACTTTTATTTCGACAATGGTTGACAGTGATTTCGATATTAAAATTACCGAAAACCAAGTTCAAATTGGATACGGTTAAATGTATTGATGAACAATACTTCAATATAAAGAGGAGGACAATGAGTTGTATCCTGACGATGATTGCGACGACACGTGCTCACGCCAGGGGATGTATTTTTGAATAGCGCTCTTCAGAACATTTAGATCGGAAGGCTCAGTGGAACTGCTGTGGATGTCTTCCAGAGGGTCATGCCTTGAACAGGCCGAACTGTTATCAGTGCATCTATCATTAATCGATACAGACGACAAATCGGCTTCAATCCCGATATCCTCCTCAACATTGTCCCAGGCCATTTCATCCTTCCACCAATGTTCCGCGACCGTTCCGGACAGATATTTTTGATACATAGCATCTAGTATATCCGACTGATCACGTGCAAAATAGTTTTTCCAGTCTCTGCTTCCACCCTTCCGGATGAAAATATTCTGCCGTCTGAAATATCAGTTTTGAACTTTGAAAGAACTGAATGACGAACAGTGAACAGCGAAGGGAAGTGCTCGCTTCACTTTTTAGACAGTGCGAACAAATCGCCAAACTACTTTTTTTGATTAATTGATATCACGTCTCGCAGGTTTGCACTTCTTTGACAGATCGCCAAAAAGAAGTGATCAATCAAATTGCACATGGTACATTTCTATTTTATTAATCGATTTCATTCTAATCGACCAATCTCTCAACTTTTTCCGTCTGTCGTTTTAAAAGTGACGTAATATAAAAAACAGCTGTTGAACTACAACGATTTCTTCATTTAGTTGTTTCCAGCTGATGACCATCTATCCAAAATAAGGGAATGTCTGGGAGTTTATTTGTCAGATGTGCGGTCCTCGCAGACATTCCGAAAGTCTAATTTAGTAAGCCATTGAAAAACATACAGATTGTTTTCTGGGAACCATCGCCACTGATCTTTTTTCATTGATTTGATCGTACTATTTTCCACAATTTGACTTAGTACAGCCTCATCTCTCACATTCTTCGCAGCTTTATCGCCCAAAAATTCACCAATTTTCACAATAGTTTGCCTCAAGTCGACGTACATATCCTCGTATTTCAAAAATAGTACATTTTCATCGTCAATGTGTGGAAGCCAGCTGAGCAAGTAGTCGAAATAATTTCCGAATGCAATTTTTTTCGTCAGGAAAAGTTCGAAAAAGGTAGAGAACTCCCCATGTTCGAAATTGTAAATTTTGAAGTTGCGATTGTGGAAAAAGTAGCTGAAATTCAACCAGTTCATTAGCCAAAAATTTCCTTCAGTAATAATTGTGAAAGAGTGACAATGAGGACGCGAGAAGTGTACCTTGTAAGGCAATCTTTCGGATTTCGAACAGCAAGAATGTATTTAGATTTTCTATTTTTCGGCACATTGTCCCATGTGAAATGTGTTTTTAGTAATCGCGGAGATTCCAGATTATCAGCAAATCTCGGACCCATTCGTTCAATCATTGGACTCGTTATGCACAGTTCTGAAATCACTTGAATGAAGATGATTGACGTGACATGGAACGAGGTGAAAATGAAGTGATGCACCTACCTTGTCCCACTTGTGGACCGTAATTGTCAGTTAGCAGCTGTGAACAAATGTGCTGTATCCACGTGGTGCCACATTTGGGATAAGTACATACGAATATGTCACTATCACGTGGTATCATAGTTTTTGCACTTCTGCAAAAACAACAATGTTCAAAACCCTTAGAGTGCATTGTACTAGAAATACAGATTTCTAAATGTTTGGCAGTTGCCGAAAAGTTTTTCTACTTCCTTTTTTTAAATATTATACCTTAAAAACTCAGGTTTGAATACAGGTGGCCAAACTTCGTTATCTATGCAAGCCTGTTTCGGTTGACCTTCCAGTTGGAAAACAAATGAACTGTTGTCAGTTTCCAGACTACAGGATGCCGAAGTCGGAACACTTTTGGTTGTGGGCAGGTCTGCGCCTTCGATTTCCAACTTGAGATTATGTTTTCCTGCTGGGGCCATTTCACGGTGAAGAAGTTCTCACGTGTTTAGATTTACTAATAGAAGCGGAGAGAGGTGGCACTGTACTGGCAAGTAGTAGTAGCAGCAATTGTAGCAGCACTAGAAATGATAATGATGACAGTATGAATACCGAAGTATGTAAACTTGTTAGTAGTTAAAGTTTGCTTTTGAATAGTGCCGGGATATCATGTCCTTTAAATACGTTTAGTGGAAACGGAAACCCTCAGGTACTGCCCCAGGAATGTGTGCCGCTCGCAAAAAAAAAACGTCCGATAACGCCGCCCATCGTGAAGGAACTTTTAATCATTCAACCACCATGTGCCCGCTACTTGATTCTTACTCCCACGCTAGCGACAACTACGATGGTTGTTGGGAAATTTTCCCTTGATTGAAACTTCAATAAACAACCAACGAAAGAGCAAGTGGCAGAGTGTCACAAATACACCAACTTTTAATGACTTGTTTATTTCCAGAAATTAATTTCATCACATCAAATGATTATCACTGCAAAACTTGACTGTTCAAGAAGATGCATCGAGTGGGCATGGAATGACTCATCCTCAACTGGATTTTGCCATGCCTCATATGAGACTTACGTTGTAATGAAGTGTAAGCAATTAGGCATATGAAGAGAAAAGCAACACCTGCTAGTTTACTTCAGTTTACTTATAATTAATACTGATAACTTGTCGTGGACCGCGAAGTTGTTAGTCATTTGGTCGATGCAAGAAATTCGAAGAATGCATGATCCTGATGAGTCATGAAAAATGTAAAGACACCTCATCGGTCAGGTGCTCTATAACCTCATCACCAACACCAATGCTTTTTCATGGTTCTGACAAAAGCAAAGTTAATAGACAAAAAAGCTAGCAGGCGTGTATCACTGGGATAAGACTAAAATGTTTAAAATCGACAGCAACATGTGATCCCGAAATTATTCCGGAAGTCGTTGAAGCGGCTTAACCCAATTTGAATTTTACATTTCACAACTTCTAAACCCGAATAAAAAGTCGATGAAAGTGTTTCCGGATAACTCTTATCGTTTTTGCTAATTGAAAAGATTTTTTTATACATTCTAACAGAGATAAATTTTCAGCATTGCATATCGAAATTCGTTGAAAATTACCAGGTGGATGTTCTGTCAGGTAGCTGTCTGTACTGTTCTGCTGCCTCGTGACTTCTATGCTACCATCGTTAATATTTTTAATATTATTATTACTGCAATTAGTGATGTTTACCAGAATTAAGGAGAAGTGTCATATGAAACAAGCAGGAATTTCGTGGAAAACCAGTTAGGATAAGCTTCTCCGAGCGCTGCGAAAGTGAGTGCCTCAGCTCAATTCCCGATTGTCCCTCCTTACCTTGCTCACTGGTCAATAAGACATATCTTATGTGATCAACAGAAAAACATGATAACATGGATAATGATGTTATCAATTGCTGCTCGTAGTTTGAATGACAACAGCGAGGGGCTGGGAAAAGCAAGGGCAGAGAATCCATCGATCACTTCAGCAATCCACCTGAGGTTAATAAATTTGAACTCCAATCTGGATTAGGATCTCTGAATTAATAAATAAAAAAAAAAACATCATTCTTTTGTAGTGATATAATGAATGATGAGAATGTAAGACGATAATTCCAGTATCACGCATGCAATTGATCAGTCTTTTGGGTCAAAGTTCAAGCCCAGTGGTGACATCAATTGTATATGCGTGATTATATTTGAAATTAACTTGCAATTTATTCATTGTTGAGAATGATGCACCTTTGATGCAAGTTCGTCACTCGGAAAGTTCGTTCAATCTCCCGGAAACGTCGCCGTTCCCGCTTGCGCTCTTCTGACTTCATTCATTTACTCCTGTCATGACACTGTTACCAAGGTTCCAAAACGATCGTGGCACTCCCACCCAGTTCAACGAATTATTTCATCACAATGAAGCCACCACGTGGTTCTCAATCGGGAAATATGCCAAAAACTTGTGAATTTTTTTAAACTTTCGGAAAAACATACGTGCGAGTATACACTTAAACATACATATATGCACACCTACACACGCATACGCATACACGCACCTACCGACACACACCTTAATAACATTACTCATCGGAATGCAGAAGAAATAAGAAAGCTTCTTGGTTTTGTTGCTATCAACTGCTGATAACACCAGTGCATGATAAGATAGAAGTGAAACACGGAGCATAACTGGAGATTGATAGGTACGCTTTCCCTGATTATTGTTGGGGAAGTCAAGAAGCACAGCAAGCTATCTAAGCTTGCTTTCTGGACGGATGAAGCTGAAGATAAATGCAGGAAGGATGGCGTAGTCAAAGTCCTTCTCGAAGTCTGTCCAGTGCCGGTCTCTCAATCCACTGAACGACACGCCTTTTAGCTGTCCGTTTGTTGTGAATGGCATTCAATGTAACTCTCTGTTCACTTGGATTACCGATACATGACAATGGTCTCTCGTTTCGGGTAACTCTTCGCAGTGTGCCATCGCGGTGAGACATTCCACGTTTCATTGGGATTGAGAAGTTCTCAGTTCTAATTAAGAACACCATAAATTTGTTTCCCTCTCCATCGAATTGGTCCCCTAGTGACGCAGAGCTGTGCTCGACGCATTCCACAGTCTTCTGAACAGCCCACCGTACACCACCCCTATTGCATCACTTCACGTCATCCAATCTTCAGGAAAAAGAATTGAATGTCACCTGTGCCTCACACAATTTTGACATTTAGTTCGCTGGCCAACCAGCCTGTCCATTAATGAGTTGATCGTCTAGTCACTTCACTCACACTCCTACACCTTTGTCACTGCAATCCCCTATCCATGGCCATAACTCTTTCGGTTCTTTGTTTTTTCAACTGAACAAGTTCGGAGACCAAGTTCAAGATATGGCAATTTTCCATTCTCTTTCATGCTTTTTGCATTTCGCTGAGGAAAGTGCATAGAAACACTTGGTGAGTGAGATCCGTTTGACTCATTACATTCTCGGCCGAGATTTCCCGGTGGGAGACGGAGTCTTGTCCGCTGAAAGATACTGGGCAACACCGGACATTCCGTACAGCTGAGACACTGCCTGTACATCAAACAAGCAGAATACTTTCCTGTGTCTGCATTGGAAAGAGAATTACTAAAGACAGAAAATATGTGAAAAGAAGGCCGTAATGCGCATAAATTTAGATTAAATAGTGTGGCTTAGCCAGACTATCATAGATAAAGCGAGAAATCTTCCTAAGCAGGCAATATGCATCCCATTTCGGTAGCACACAAAAACCTAGTTATCAATGAAATAACTAATTGAGTAGAAGAATAATTGATGGAGTGAATGGATGAATGATTGATGCAAGACAATCAACAAAGGCACAGTTCAAATTGAGCTCTTTTTCCTGTTCATTGGATGATGAAAAGTGATGCAATGAGAGTGTACAGTGGGTGTCTACACCCTGTTCAGTGTATTTCAGAGCTGCATGTCTTGCATCAACGCAGCAAAATCAATCAAGATGGAAGAGGAAGAAGACATTTCATTTCAATTTAGATCTCGGAGAATCCTCATTTCTATTTTAAAAAGATTACGGTTTAAATGAGGAATTTCAGGATGCAGCTTAGAACGGATATTGATGGTTTAATGAAATCACACAAGTGCAACTGAGCAGTAGAGCTGTCTTGAACTTACAGCCAGCAGTGCATACCTGAAAGATCTTGACTGATTGTCCCATCAGTTGCAACGTCAATAAAAGATAAATCATTATCGATGAGCATGGAAGTGAACCCGCCACACTGATACTTGCAACACTGCAACCTGACCTCTGCTACAGAACAAAAGAATGAATTGACAATGCAAACTGTGAAACTACCGCATTTCTAAGACTGCTGAATTTAAATGGTACAAACGATTGTCCTACTGTTGGACTGCAGATAAGTTGAACAGGAAACCTCCCCGAGCAAAATCCTTCATCCACCCATTTTGATTCAATAACAGACTCATTTCTAAAAATATGTCTCATTAATGAGCAGTTGAAGTCTTAATCACCCAACGAGTAAATACAATATTATGTGCTGCACCACTTGCTTGCGGGAATGGCAATACTGCAGCATCAAAAGAATGAATTGACAATGCAATAATGTATTTTGAAGAAAACGCATCAGTTTGAAAATTTGATGGAACCAAGTCCCAGTGCATTAACTAAAGCATGTTCCTTTTGAGAATCTGGATATATATAAAAGAAATTTATTGACTTGGAAATCGAACTAGAGTGATGAGGACAGCTAGTAGTGCCACTTCTTAGTATAAGTTCTCTCTTCATTTCCATGGCAGATTGATCACACTATGCCTTCACTGTTCAGATGTGGGAGTGAAGCAAAATGCACGGAAAAGCTGCGTGATGACACCGATTTCGAGGTAACGGGGCAACATTTTTAAAATTGAAGCCTTTGATCACGTCACATTCCAGAAAAATTCATTTCAGATTGTCTGCAACTTCTGCCGCCTTCACAGTTTCTACTCCTTTACCATTCCTGAGATCAATATTCACCAAACAACTAAATTCTGTGTCTAGTTGTACACAATCGAGAAGCAAAAGACTGTTCTCAAAACGACATTTCCAAACAGATTCAATGGACATAAGCCTCTTTAAGGTAAAGCAGCTCAAAAGCAACTTCAAGTAGGTTGGTAATGAGATATTCACAAGAAGAAGGGTACAAAGGTCAAAGACCCACACATCTGCACAAGACTGAGTAGTACAGAAGTAGTTACTCACGTTATTTCAGACAGGAACAACCTACAATCGAGTAAAAAATATTCTCATAGCGAGGTAGCAGATATTAGGACAGCCTGATTGCTAAGCACTGAAGCAGCTGCTTATTGCTGAATTGTCCGTTGCTGCGGAATCTCTGAAGGAGAGTTACTTCCCAACACCAAATCAGTGTTGATGGAATATCAGCCATTAGGATTGAGAGCTATATTCCCTTGCAATGAAGCATGGAGGGGCTTCGTCACTCTCCCATCATGGTAAATCAATTTCATAGAATACGCTTCTTCCAGAACATTATTTTCCACATTCGTAACAAATATGAGCACCTGGAAGCGTTGAAACATACTCATAGAGAAAATGAAAAATCTTAACGATTAATAGAGCAAAAAGCCAAAAATTAAGTTTTGAAGTTAAAAGACTGCTTAAAGGCTTTATGGAGAAGGGAAATACCTCAGGCAATTTTAGAGCACTGCTTGTTAAAAATGTGATGGCAATGTCAACTGCTTTGAAACCAGAAAGCACAACGATGTCATTTTCAATGAGGACATTTTCTGGATGCGAACAAGAAATCCGAAACGAGCGTTTCACGCTATATCGATTCCTTACAGATAATGCCTGAGAAAAATGAAATAGCTTCACCCATTGCCATGTGTATTATATTAAAACTTGAAATTGATACGAATATTTGAAACATTTTTGTGATGCTAATGGGAAATGCATGATAAAAGGACTTACAATTGTTTGATTCCCGCTACTTTGCAAATAAACTTGGAAAAATTTGGTGATTTTAGCTTTCTGCACATTTGCTACAATCATCCATTGATACAGTAGATGATATGTTCGCGGATCAGTCGCCGAAACCAGCATCACACGAGAACCTTTAAGAAATTTGGCATTCACACATTTTTTTCTTGTATTCATCCCTTCTCAAAAGATATCTATTCTGTCAGGCAAATTTGCAACAGTAAACATCGAAAAAAGAAGTGCGCTTTACATAAAGATAGTGGGAAGCACCGGATTACGTATAGCCAAGTGCGAAGACCCAAAGTAACAAATTAACAGAATAACCCAAAGCCAAGTTAAAATGTAAAATATGCATGGAAGATTTGATAGTCCGATCACAGAAGAATAATATTCTACATGCTACTGCAATGATCAATCATAAAACTTCCTCTCCTACGTAGTTCCATTCTCCACATGTCTACTTTCCAAGAACATTGTCACCGAGAATGCGTTCATCTCAAAGGGCCGAGGAATTTTTGATCTTTCAAAAAGAAATCTTCGTGGGAGGAAGAGATCTGATATCTTCGATCTCTTACAATGCAGCATTTCATCTCTTATAAAAAAGGTGTTTACCGACAAGGATTTGTACAAAAGATAAAAACTTAAGCAAAAAAGAAGTCGAGTCCTTCATCTTTTTGCTCTCCTGCTAACGGATGAAACAAAAATCGCCAGAAAATAAAGCTTCATTTACTTCTCGATCCGATTATGCAGTAATAGTCGATTTGGAAGTTCAATCGGATATGGACATGCTCAAACTTGAGTAATTAGAAAAAATGAAAATGGAGCAAGGATGATTCCTTAATAAAGATTTATGCAAAGGCATTTCTTCAAGAGAAGAGACTTCAAGTCCTTGACATTTAAGGCATTTCTCTATGGGAAGTAGACGTCCTATCTTTGGTCACCATAAATGTGAGGCGTCCTCGATGATTTAGCAAAAACCAACATCTTTCAAAAAGAAGATATGTAAAAGTGATTCTACTAAAAACGAGGCAATGCTTTTAATAGCAAAATATCCGAGTAAGAAAGTGCACCTGCAAAATTTGGCAAGAAGTGAACTATAGCACTGAACATGCCACTATGATGCGCTGCACCTGCATCTTCAAAGGGATGGAACTCCAAACTTTTTGAAGAGCTTCCGAAATGAACCAAACCATCGCACTTCTCGTCGGTGCTGTAAACAAATTCTAACGATTTTTTTAAGATTGAATGATTGTTTTTAACGGTTATGTTTATAAATCGTCTATTAATTATGAAGACGTTGACGAAGCAGATAGATAGAAAGAGTAAGATGCACGAATCCCTCCTTCTTCAGCAGTAAAAATAACGTTTAAGTACCAAATGAAATTAGAATTCTTGGATATCAAAACTCTCAACCAACTTGAAAACGATGGGAATTTTGAGGAGCTGTGCCCGAACGGCATTCAAATTGATTTGATTTACCGCGTGAATGTGTATCAGCCATGCCCCGAGGACACTATTGTAATACTGGTCAGCAAAAAAAATCACTGCGAAAGTTCGCAACATCGGTGCTTTACCAGTATGACACTATAAGTATTTGATTTGATTCTGGATAGTATAAAAGTTGAAAACTGAAATTTTTGGAGTTGCAAAAGTACTGTAAAATGTAAGTGCTGAGAGCCATGGTTGTTATTCTCGACTGAGATGAGTACAAGAGGATCTGTACAGCGAATGGAGAACACACGACCTGAAACAAAGTTTTTGGAGAACATGACCAAATGCTACGATTTTTCGCTTTCCTTACTTGAGATAGAGTAATTGAAAGATTGCTTCGGAAAATACTTTTATATCCCGTAATAAGAATAATTCTCGACAGTGTGGTCTCCGCCTCGTGATAAAAACGAAATGAATTAGAAATTATGTTCTGACGACTTGCAACCACTAAATCTAAGATCGCTATTGGTTCACCACTATTTTTCTTTTTGAATATTACCTGAAACACGGAAATTTACATGTCTCTCAAAATGCCTCAGAATTGTCCCAATTTAACGCAGTAAATACTGCAATTCTCCCAGTATTGCAAGCAGCCAACAGCCAAGAGGTGAAAAGAAAATCCCAATTAAAGAGCTCAGGGACAACCCTAATTTTGTACATGATATTCCACACTACTTTAACTTGATTCTTGATTTGTTCTTGAGGTAGTCCAAATCCATCGTAGATGAACGGTGCACATACGGTTTCCATAGATTTCAAGAAAATTTGCACTTCAGTAATTTCTTCGCCTTCTCTTGATACTTGATAAAGATCCTTTTCAAGTGGAGTTTCAACCCGGTACACCTTTTTGTAATATTGCCATAATTCAGCATCAAGAAGGGGTCTACAACATTCCTACTAGAATTACAGATGGACTGACTAATCATTAGTTTCTTCTAAATCTACCTCTATAATTTTTAAACACTTTCTAACAATTTTTCATCCATTTTTGAGGGAAAAAAAATTTAGATTCGAGAGTAGCGCTCTACCTTCCTTGCTAAGAAAAGTCTCCGAATTATCAGTACAAAACAAAAAAAAAAAAAAAAAACAAAAAATTAATTAATTAACCAATT
>JABVXS010000558.1:0-28345 GCA_013365335.1 Madathamugadia hiepei
ATCTATCTATCTATCTATCTATCTATCTATCTATCTATCTATCTATCTATCTACCTACCTGTCTATCTGTCGATCTATCTGTCTATCTATCTGTCTATCTATCTGTCTATCTATCTGTCTATCTGTCTATCTATCTGTCTATAAATCAATCACTTAAGAGGTCAAATTAACATTAATTAACATTAACTTTTAACATATGATCAATCAACAAATCATCTTTCCGCTCATTCTCATTTAATTAGCAATTTTGCTTATCTATCATTTAATTAATTAATCAATTAATTAATTAACAATTACTACTCCTCATTACTACCTGCACAATGAGTTTTTTTTTTTAACAAAAAAATTTTTTATTAAAAATGTTGAAAAAATTGAAATAGAATAAACGGCTCAACCAATTATTCCAGCATCATATCCAACTTGTGGCAAAGATGAATCACCGGTATTCTTACTCCAACATAACGCTACCGCGGGAAATGTCCTAAAGCGTGCTTCAACAGCAAATCTGGTGGATTGCACCGATCTCTGCGCTAGCAATGATGTTAGCTTAATTCTTTAGCTTTCATCATCATCATCATCATCACTTCCATGTTTAATTGTATTAAATTTAATTTTTAATCCATGTAAAATAGATGGGGATGCGTATGGTTTTGATGATGATTAATTAATTAATTAATTAATGGTACCATACTAATTGAATTTTTAGGAATGTTTAGCGATAACATATAAGGAAAAGGAATGCAAAATGTTGTCGAGTGTTAATAAACCAGCCGATAGTTCGGATGATGATTTCGTGTTAATCAGTAAAAATTGCATTAAAGTACTTTTTTTGTTTTTTTAAATTGTAATTTTTAGCAACGTTAAAGAAGCATTCCATTTAATAAAATTTTGAAATTTTATTAAAAATTTTACTTCACATAATATATTTTTACCGTGTCCTTTATATACACATTGTTTCTATCTTCATCCATCAAAAAGTCACTCATAAATTTTACCACTTTTTTTTTTTTAATAAAATCTTTTAAAATTTTCCAGGAGAAATAGTGCATATATGAAGGAAAGCAGAATTTCGTTATAATTATTGATATTTTCCTAATCATTAATTGTGATCAATTTAAAAAATTTTTAAAAGAACCAAATTTAATAATTTTATAGAGTGCACGTATCTGCGGTGCACCATTTCAATTCGATGCCCATGAACAAAAAATTTTAGCTGGTTTCGCTCGTGAGGTTAGTTTTCCTTCTTCTTTTTTTTTTTTTTAAACACAATTTTACGTGATTGAAAAAAAATAAAACAAATCTTCATTAAGAATCTTAACTAATGAGGACAGGCTTGATCATTATCAATCTTAGCTAACGAGGATAGGCTTGATCATAAGCAATCTTAGCTAATGAGGACAAGCTTGATCATTAACAATCTTAGCTAATGAGGATAGGCTTGATCATTAACAACCTTAGCTAATGAGGATAGGCTTGATCATTAACAACCTTAGCTAATGAGGATAGGCTTGATCATTAACAATCTTAGCTAATGAGGATAGGCTTGATCATTAATAATCTTAGCTAATGAGGATAGGCTTGAAAGAAAAACACAAGAAAACAACGAACTACAGTACTAAATCGATTGTTACAATTTACTGCAATATTTTATAATTTTGAAGAATAGCTTTAAAGAATAAATTTCATTCAATTTTTTTTTTTTTGCAATGCTCTCTTGTCATTCAGAATAAATTTTCGTTGTAAATTATCCGCAAGGTTTATTTTACGGTAACGAAGTGTTGTGAAATTGATATTGCTTCACCTTGAACGCCCACGCATTTACCGATATGCTTTGTTTTGCAGGTTGTGTCAGCTGATTCATTATCGGAATGCCTATCAGCTTGCTTAAATGCATTTGATTTATTTGGTTTTGAATGTGAATCGATAATGTACTATCCGGTTGATTCCGAATGTATCTTAAACACCGAAGATCGCCTGGATCGACCTGACCTTTTCGCCGATGAATTGGACGACAATGTCATTTATTTGGATAACAATTGCGCCGAATGTAAAATTACCCAAAAATGATTTTAAACCATTACCATCTAATCATCAATTTTTAGATCTGAAAAACTAAAACCTACAATACTATACGGGACGATATAATTTGGAAGAGTGTTTGAAAATGACTAAATTTTTTTTCAAATTTATTGAAATACTTCTTCTCATTTAGCATAAACCTTTGTAATTAACCGAAAGGCGTGTACAGTACAGTAACGAAGTTTTATATAAGTTGATTCACGTGATCCACCCCTCCCCCCGCATTTGTAC
The DNA here is from genome assembly GCA_013365335.1 of Madathamugadia hiepei. Taxonomy (NCBI): domain Eukaryota; kingdom Metazoa; phylum Nematoda; class Chromadorea; order Rhabditida; family Onchocercidae; genus Madathamugadia; species Madathamugadia hiepei. The sequence continues at coordinate 2,311 of JABVXS010000558.1, forward strand.
TTTGTTGATTCTTGCAACAAAGTGCAAAAATTTCTCTTCTTAATTCAATTGGAATATTCGAAAGGTTCCACAACCTGTGAATTAAAACTATCCTTTAAAAAAGCAATTCATTCTCTTTAAAACATTTGAAACCCAATTTACGAGAAGGAAAATTTATTGATGGTAAGGTGAGTTAGTGATTGGATGGTCGAAAGTAAATTTGATAACCTTGAAGTTAATCATCTCATTGATCATCTGTGGGTAATTTGCGGTGGCAGGTGTTAAGTTGAAATGAATTTTCAGCGCAATGCTTTGCACCATACATTACCCAGTACATCGCCGTTTCCAACAGCCAATTAACTAATGAGCTTGATAAACAGCTAATTGCTGACCTGGAATCTTGCGCATCGCTATGCACTCAACAATTGTCCACAACGGTAAATATTCAAATTAATAATTATCGATTTAAATGTAAAAATTTCATCAAGTGTAAGAAGTAACAAATTCAACTTGCCACCATATCCGCTTCTCATTAATTCAAGGGTTATATATACGGAATTAATTAGTTCAATAATAATTTGAAGAAAGCAAAGACAGGTTAAATAGCGATAGAATATTCGAGAAGAAGTAGACATCGGATCGGATTGAGACGGTCAAAATGAGCTTTGGGTAATAATTGCTTGGCTTATATATACGGAACAGTTTTACATCGCTGCATTGCATCATTGTTCCTGATGATTACCAAACAAAGAATTAAAATTTTTCGAAACAAAGATTGCATTTCTTGCAATTAACAAGACATTAGATGATGTGATTAACAAAGGATTACATTTTGCAATTAACAAAGATTTACAATTTTTGCGGCTAACAAAGATTTACAAGGCTAACAAAGGCTTACATTAACATTTACAAACAAAGGCTTTGTTTGCGCATTTAGAATTTTTTTTTAATTTGTCAAGGAAGGATTTCGCAATTCGATCATTGACTTCTCACAGCATTTTCGTTTTCCACGACACTCTTACTACTATTATTATTATTGTTGTTGTTATCATCATTCATTGATCCGTTCATTAATGAATGGCTATGTTAGCAGGACTATTTACTTAGCCAAATGCTCCTGAAGGTTAACCTTATTCAGACAGACGATTTTAACTGCAAATCATTCATGCATAATGCGGAAACGAACGTTTGTATACTTTCGGACGAACGTTCCAAACCGCTTGGTCGTGGTAATCTCGTGAAAGTTGGCGGATTTACGTATTATGAAAAGAAATGTTTCGCATGTATGTTTTTCAAGACAAAAAAAAAATTTAACAATTTTACGTTTGCCTTCTTTTTACCCTTTAAAAAAACATTTGGTAACATTCTCATCCAAAACTTAATTATCAGCTTGCTAATTAGGTAATCAACTTTCAAATTTGAAATATTATCTTGACTAAATAACAATAGTAATAATGATAATGATAATCATAGTAATCATCGTTTTTTTTAAGCTCCAAGAACATGTCGTAATGTTCCATCGTTTGAACGTGTAATTCAAATGAAACTTGCTGGTTCTGAATTTAATGTGGAAAATGTACCATCGGTAACGATGTGCCTTGATCAATGCACAAAGTAAGTTCTAAATTTCTGTTAATTTTTAATTTAAAATTAAAAAACGAAATTAAATTAAATTAAATCAAGCACTAACAAAAAGCTTATCAATTGGGCTTATCAAATTCAAAAACCTATCAACTTATCAATTAGCTTATAAAATGGGAGCGATTTATTCACACTGCCAACAGACTTTTCATTTTAATCTTAGGTTGAAATCAGAGTTGAAACATAGGAATTAAATCAAAATGTTTCATGCTTAAATCTGATGCCAATTCTTTATTATTTTTTCTGCTTCATTGCTAGCTTATATAGGACGGAGCAAGGAGACATTCAAGGATGATGAATTCAATTAATAAGAAGGCAAAAAATTTCCCAACTTTTTTTTTTAGTCCTCCACCGGAATTTGGAGAAAATTTTGAATGCAAATCGGTTATGTATTATTACAACGAGCAAGAATGCATTTTAAATGCTGGCACAAGACACGATACACCAAAATTGTTCACACCAGAAGAAGAGAATTTCCGAGTTTGCATTTCAACATTTATCCAAAATTTATTTAAACGTGAAAAAAAATTTTTTATTGTTTTCTTTAATTTTTATATCTTTGATATTTTCTTGATTCATAAAAAAAAACTTATTATTGCATATGTTACATATTTCCTGGAAAATGATAAGGAATTACTGTATAACTATAAGGAATTACTGTATGACTATGAGGTATTACTGTATGAAAATTATAAGGAAATACTTCCCATTAACTTGATCCTTTTTTTAATTTCAAAAATTCGAGTAAACCATTTTGAATCTTTGATTTTTTTTTTGTAATTCCGATTGACAATAAAATCATTTATTTTCAGGTGGATTATTTTGAAATCACTTGTGATTTACGTCCTGAAACATGTCCAAATGGTACAACATTGCATACTGTACGTACGGTTAACGCAGCGCTTCCGGAAGGTGAAGGATCGATCCATATTTTGCAGTCAGCCGGAAAGACTGTCGCTGATTGTATGACAAAGTTTGTACCTTGAAAAAATCAGCATATTTACTGTAAATAGAAGTAAATGAAGAAACCTAGAACTATAATAGCACGTGTGTAAGTGTTTGTACGTATATGTGTGTACGTGTATGTCATTAGTATGTTGCCCGTATTGTTTTTCAATTTCGAATATTTGCGGTATCGTTTTGATTTCAGATGTTACGAAATGGCCCCAGAGAAATGTCGTGCATTCAATTTTGATAAACAACTATCTGATTGTGATCTGTTGTACGTTGATGGGAAAACAACCTTACGACCAGCGGTACATTCGGGCGTTGATCTCTACGACCTTCATTGTCTTCACGGTAAGATGAAGATGAAGAAGAAGAAGCCGTATTACGATAATTCTCTCTATTAAATTTTACACACCTGTAACTGTTTTATACATTGCTAGGAATCATCACTCTTCATAGGTAGACGATTACGGAGGGGGTTAGATGGAATGCGGGGTTAGAGGGGAAGGGAATTACGATAACGATAAGAGGAAATGGATCTTCTGCAAAATTCATTGAAATAATTATTATTACTTCTATTCTCTGACATAGATTTTTATTCCATACGAATTGATGCATCAAACCTTTTCCGCTAGTGGAATGATTATATATATATATATTCCGTTAGAATATAAATGCGCTAATTTTTAAGTTTTCTCAAAAATAAAATAGGAATTATAAAAAATATTGAAATGTATAAATTGAAAAGTATGAAAAAGGAAACAAAAAGAAAAAATGATGATTTGAGTTTGAATTTGAATTTTAGATTAAAATTTTGATGGAGAAATTTACAGAGACAAGTCATTGTGGACAGGAAGATGATGTAACACGATTCTCGAGATATTTATACAGTGAGTATGATGCTGTACCAACGAAATTCTACGAAACAACCGCTCTCTCAAATTGTCTTAACCTTTGTACATCAGCAACCGAACGGTTTGTTTATTTTTGCATTTCTTAATTTCATTGCATTTCTCAATTTTAAATATTCCTCCATCCATTCACCCTTCTTACCCCTTCACTTTCCCCATATCATTTCTATGAATCGTTGAGGATAAAAAATTTACTCGTAATTTCCAAATGAAATTATACCTTATATATAGTATTTGAAAAGTATGCGAAGCTTAAAAATGATGAAAATTTTGAAATTTGACCTTTACCACCCTTGCAACAATTCAATGATTTCTAAAATTACCGCATCATCAGTGGTAGAGAGTAAAGTACAGAGTTTGATTGTAGCTGTGAAGGTGTCAATTATAACAGAAGGAATGGTCGTTGTGAATTGTTTGAAAAAATTGAGGGAAATGGTAAAGCAAGTAATTTCACGGACTTTTACAAAAATCTTTGCTTGGTGGAAGAAGCAGAATCAGAATACAGCGCTGCAGCTAACATTCCAAGCATTCTCCTTCAGAAGAATGCTTCGTCACATTCTTCCGTTATTCAGAAGCAAGAAGCTAAAGCACAATTTCTTGCAGCAAAAGTATCCCTTTTGTTTCAACAATTTCTTCATTGCATTCATCAATTCTCCTTAATTATATCATCAAATTTCACGCAATTAATTTAACTAGCTAGCTAGTTAATTGATGCAAGTAATTAATAAATTTTTTTTTTAGACTAAGTCTTTGATAAACGAACAGGAAGCACACCGACGAGCTCCAGAAACTCGGACGAAATCAATTGCAGCTTCAGGAAAAAGTAGTGGTAAAACGGGATCATCTGCTGATGCTACCTTAACAATTTCTTCATCCGGTAAACTGCCAGGACCCATTGTGCAAATTCCTCCGGAAGCATTTCAAACAATTTGTAATTATGAAGGAATCAAAGTGCAGGTTATCCTTGATTGTAAACAAAATTACATTTGATACGGCTGCAAGATTTTTTTTTCATCCATAGAATTATTTCGAATTTTCAGGTGAAAAACACAGAAGCATTCACAGGAGTTATATTTGTTAAAAACAGGTATGAAACCTGCCGGGTGGAAGTAACGGATAGTGAAAGTGCAACACTGGTAATTGGTTTACCGCCAAATTTTGGTTCAAAAATGGTAACTGACCAACGGGTTACGGTTGCTAGCCAGGCAAATGCTCAACAAACGGTAGCAGAAGGTGACAAACTGGGCAAGCCTACCGATGAACTACGCATAAAACGACAAATTCCAGAATTGCAAAGAGATTGCGGAATTCAGGATATGGTAGGTTGGGAAAAAACTGTTTTTTTTTTTTTTGGAAGCTCCACAAATCACATTATTTAATTATTATTTGGTTTAGCTAAGCTAATTGAGTGTAACATAAAAAGAGTGAGAGTTACAGTGTTCGTATGTAGTGAAGAAATATGTATATCTTTTTCAAGCAAAATTTCAAAATTGTAATATTACTAAAATTGGCTAAAGAATGCTGCAAATGATTTGCATTATCGATGGTTGATGGATGATACATTCAGAGCAATGGTACTTACAAGTCAACAGTGGTTATTCAAACGAATAACTTGGGTATACCTGGTCTGGTAACTTCAATGGATCAAATTTTTGAAGTGAGCTGCGATTACAGTTCAATGCTCGGTGGAAAAGTTACCGCTGGTGCTAATCTTACAATTTAGTAAGTTAACTAAATTACAAATTTCCGCATAGCTTTCTATTAGTAAGTTTTAAAATAATTTAGTTCAGTTAACGACGGATGGTGGGTGATACATTTGTTTTGAAAGTAAATAAATGATTTTCCAAAAGTGACAAAAAAAAAGCATAAAAATTTTCCAGTGGTCCCGAAGCATCACTTATTCAACCACGAGGAAAAATTGAACTTGGCAATCCTGTACTAATGCAAATGCTAAGTGGAGAAGGAGACTATCAACCTGTTCTACAGGTACTTCCTTATTTTGTAATTTATAATTTTTTATAATTTGTAATTTATAATTTTTTAAATTTCATATCAGTTTTCAGGCAAAACTTGGCGATATTCTACAGCTACGTTGGGAAATAATGACTATGGATGAAGAACTTGACTTCTTCGTACGTGATTGTTTTGCTGAACCAGGAAGTGCAGCAGCAACAACAGCAACTACTACTACTACAAATACAAATGAAAATTTACAACTAATTGCTGATGGGTAATTTTTTTTGATCATACCGACAAAAAAAAAAATTAATCAAAATTTGGTACAAAAAAAAATAAAATAATAAAGCATACAAATGGACAGATTTGTCTAAGTTTCACTAAATTCATTGATTATATTTTTTAAAATTACATTTAAAATTTAAATGATCATTTTCTTACTATTTTTTATTACTTTTATCGAATAGAATATATTGTAGTTGTCCAACAGCAGCTGTATCACAGAAAATTATGCCCGAACCAATAGAGGTAATATCAACCTCCGTGAAGGTAGCACACCTGCAAGCATTCCGATTCGATTCATCCAGTGTCGTAAGAATAACTTGCCATTTGGATATATGCATGAAAAGCTGCAAGGAGGTCAGTCATTTCATGACCATTAAACTGTAAGACTCTAATTGTAATCATGAACTTTAAACTTAAGTTTTAATTATTGTGCATGAAAAACAGTTTTTAACTAATTATTACTTCTTAAAACATTTAAAAATTCACTTGTTTTTTTTAGGTAACATGTCAACTTGGAAAGAAACAAAAACAATCATGGGGTCGGAAGAAGCGCGACACAGCCAGTTCATTAGCTAATTGTAAGTAAAGAGGTTGAAGAATATTACCGGAAGGGTTATGCATTTTCGTTTTATCAAGTTTGATGAGCATCAAAACAGTTAATTAATTGAGCGTGAACATGCTGTTATGAAATATGCAATCATCGTTTTAATTTACGAGTGGAATGTCACGTATTATCACGTTTTGTGTAACACAGAAGCTATTGGCAGACCTGTTACCCTGTCAATCACGAGAAACCGTGATTGGTTAATGACCTTCGAACCTAACCGTCTCGTCCTTCATACATAAATTTTGCAGACGAAACCGAAAGGTATAAAATTCCAAAACTTGCTCATGCTACAACATCACTGATTGTGATCGATCCACTTCAACAAGTTGCCGAATCAGCAGCCCTTGCACGATCACAAACATTCGGCCTCATACGAGAAGTTTAATTTGCACTAATTTTTCATTCTTCTAAACAACCCAAAAATATCTCCACTCACGGACTAAAAAAATGAAAAAAAAAAACTTTTTCCAGGAACCAGAAATGGCGATAACTGCCCTACCAGGACAGTTATGTATGGCTAAATTGTCTTTCTTTGGTATTTTTGGTATTCTCTTCGTAATTACAACCGTGCAGGCTACTGTTGTTGCCTATTATGTATTCCAAAGGTTAACAGGAAATTGCAAAAAAAATTTTTGAAACTCAAGTGCATCAAATCGAGTGCTACTTCCCAAAGCAAATTGATATGAAGCTTTAATTCCATTCAGTCAAAAATAAAGCTCATTGCTACTTCTATGCAGAACGTACGGAAAAAAAATGGTACAATATCAGACAATACGCTAGGAAATTTTATTCGAATATTTGAACTCACTTATTTGATCTTAGTAAAGAATGACTCGATCAAAGCATTGCAAAACCCTTCGTTCTGGTTTTGACCAGACATCGAAATATTGTGTTAATAGTTTTTTTTTACCGCTTGTTTGTTTCCGTTAAGACATTTTTTTTTTGTAGTATCAAAGTTCTCCATTATGAAATTTATGCTTGTTTCATGACAAAGTATTTAACGCCAGCATTGCATTGGTCAAAACTTGGTGACATCTGCATAAAACACAGAAGGCAATGTACATAACTTCTAACTGCGATTTGACATCGTTAATTCAATATTTTAAACCTCTCTTTTAAAACCTCACTTTTAAGCACATAACGACAACATTAACAAAACTTCAACAAGAGACAGAAACAAGACCACTCAAATTGGAGGTTTAACAGCAGCTATGTGCATATTAGTCCGTAGAAAAATGTACCAAATACACATCTGCGACTTAGGAAATTTAACAGGGAATCTGAAAATTAATGGTGGGTAAATTACACATATTTTTCATGATTGTACTGTTCAATTAGCTTAAGTGAATACAGCAATGGAGCCATCGACATGAGCTGTTATTAGCCACGGTTGTGACAGATGAAATATTGCAGCTAGAATTGAAAGACCATTTCTTTCGTCTGTTTGGGTACGTAACCTTCGTACTGGTATAAATTCATTCTCTTTGAATGGGTCACTGCTGACCCGGGCATAATATATAATCGCGGTGGAATCATCTGATACAGTTGCTATTAATGGATACCTGAAAATCAAAGAATTTTCTGAAACGCCATGGAAATTTTGTTCCCAGAATTCGTGGAATCACTTCTCAAATTAAAAAAAACTGTTCATCCAATGCCAAGAGCAACTCTGAATTCAAAAACTCCAAATAAATTAGAAATTTGGATGTTAATTGACCAAATTCCTGCGTTTTGGTGAATCAAAACCATTATTACCCAAAAAACCAGAGCTTTATTTTGTAAAAACAGAGTTCACTGAATGATTTTCGCTGCTCTCAAGAAAAAAAAAAATATTACTCTAAACAAACCTCGTATGCTGCGTAACTGCACGAATAGCAGCCGTATGATGCTTTACGCTTTTCCATGGTTTACTAGAAAGCTGCAAGTCGATCCATGAAAAAACTCTATCATGACCACCAACAAACACATTGTCTCCTCGAAAATCAACATGCATGGAGCTCACCCACTGAGAACCCGTCAAAACCTTCTTTTTCAACAGACACTTTGCCAAATCATAAATTCTTATATGTCTTTGCGTTCCGACAAACAGAAGTGGTTCGCATGGATGGAATGACAATACCGTCATGAGTCCTTTCAAACGAGAAAAAGGCCGCTGAAATCATACAATTAACTCAAGAAATCATAAAACTGAAAATTTTCGAAATGATGATAAATTCTTGCCCTCAACCACAAAATTATTGCTCACCTGAGATTTACAATTTGAAAGTTGATGTATATAAATAAGTTTCGGGGACTTCGAATAAGCAAATGTAGCAAAGTAATCACCGTTGTGATGCCACACTACTTGACGAGCAACCTAGAGAAATAAAATGTAATACATTCTCAGTTTAATTGTACTCTAAAATAAATGTAACTGTATATAATAACATAACAAAAAATAAGCGTAATGGATTTCAACATTAACTTGAAAAAAACATGAATTTCGTACACAAAATTTGAAAAAAATTATAATGGTATCATTTACTCCGAAGCAACAATTACTTATGTAAAAGGAATTTAATTAAGGAAGAATATAAACTTACATATCCAAGATCAATCGATATTGTGCCTTTGCCTTCATGCTTCCATTTTAAAGTATCGCTTTCGAAAGACTCACACCGAAGGCTTGATAAATATTCTGTAGTAGCTGTGATACGATGCGAATCTCCACAAAATGAATTTGTCAGAATCATTTTCATCGATTCCATTGTAACAGCTAAAAGTGTCCACTTTGGAAGAGGACAATAAGCTACGCTTGTTACAGGACTTTCCAAAGTTGTCGTCTAAAATTATTGGTTTCATAATGCAAATTTAATATTAAAATATAACGAATAAAAAAACGTAAAATTACCATTCGAAAATTTATAGAAATATTTTTTGTTTCTTGTCAGCAGTTACTTTATGTGTACTAATGATTATTTTACCAAAATATTTGCAAGTCGGGAGTTTATAAAAAATAATTCCAGCAAGCTTACAAAAGCAATTGGAACTCCTTGTACCAAAGGCTACATCTATCTGAAAAAATCAAAAAACGTACTTTAAGACATCTCCCATCATTTACAGACCAAAGTCGCAGCGTACCATCCTCACCACCTGATGCGAAGATTTCTGTTGATTCGGGCTCAAACGACAAACTCCTCACCTGCCCAGAATGACCCAGCATACGCTTAAAAATCAACATGTGAATTCGTCGAATATAGAAACTTTAACATGTTGTAAAAATTTACCAATGCTTTTTATTTGAAAGAAAATGAGAAAAGTAAAACTAACGAAGCTTTGTGTTGTTGGGAAAGGACGCATTTCTGCCAAGTTAGGAAGCTCAGGAAGCAACTCTGAAGGGTCTACATTTAACTGAAAAAAATAATTTCTAGAATTAGGTCACAATATTCCCTCGAACATGTGTATCAAAAAAGATCTAGAATATCTTCAAAAAAAAAATACAATACCTTCATTTTCCTTTGCCGTGGTGCTAAATATAAATCTAAGCAGCGTTGGTAACGATCATTATAAAATCGATCATAAGTTGGTAACTTCCTCAAACAATCATATTTTTTTGGAACAAAGTCTAATCGTCGATCTTCTGGATCAGCTTCCTGAAGACATTTTTTAGGTTTAAAATTATGAACCACGAGAGTGAGAAGTGCAAGTAACACTGAGACGATATAAAAACAATTGGAAGCACCACATAGTAGATTTTATTAAGGACTAACCTCCCACTTCGTCAATTCTTCTTTATCATATAAGTACTCTGCTGGCGGGTTATAACTTTCAGCGTGCCCAGGCAAAGAAACTTTCGGCGCAGGAAAATGCATTCGTATCCGAGCTAATTCACTTTTCGTTTTTTCTGTGGAGGAATTTTCACCCCACAAGTCATAAACCTGTAACAAATTGAGAAAGAGAAACAAAGAAATATTTCACATTGCAGCGATATCCATAATGTTTTGAATGACACCTAAATCATACCTTTTTTTCAATTTGTTTCGGTGGAGATGGTCGCACCCAACCCATTTTGATTGCATGCACCATCTTTCCTAAACACAAAGAGATGCTTATGAAGGGCAACAGAAACGGCAAGTGAAAGAAGATTCTTAGAAAGCAATTATTATGAAGGAAATCTACAATTTCCTGGGAAAGCGAACTGACCAACAAGACGTTTTTCATCTAGCGAAGGAATAAATGAACGTTTGGAATCTGGACGATTCGATATTGGATGAATTTCTGTTTGTGATGAAAATATGTCCAAGAAGGGTTGGTATGGATTGTAACCAATCGATGGATATTTCGAGTGATTCAGGGCAATTAGCTTTTTCACTTCTTCATCACTTAAAGTAATAAAACCACCGCTTTGACGATCGTGAACCTTTCTCCTGCAACAGTTCTCTTTGCACACAAGGCTTTCTAAACATAACTCATTGTAAGATAGTTAATTCAAATAAAATCAGGGACATAGATATCAGAAGCAATGGTATTCAACATAACAAAGAGGATCCTTCAATCCTCAACTTTCAGCACATATTTTATATAAGCAATATACTAGGCAACCTATAAATATTAATATATAATCTTCAATCCATAAATAAACACAACTAACCAGTAATTAGGATCGTCCATCCGATCAAGAAATTCCTCCATATCATCCTTTCTTTTGGCGGACTCGATCTTATTTCCATCTTTATCATAACCGATATGGCTGAAATCGTCGTACCACGTAATCGGGATGTTACCTATCGTATTCCTCAGATCCTGCAACAAATCATTACAGCTGAACTCTATCTCGCCAACAATTCAAAGAGCTGCAAAAGAAAATTTTACCGCAATAAATCGAACTATAAACAATGAAGAATCAAGTAATAAAGACATATCGAACCTCTTCATCACTCGAATCGTAATAGTCGATCTTCTCACTCGTTCCTTCCAATCCTGTCGAATTCATTTGCTTCTGAACCATTGTTGGATCAAAAAAAAAAACTGCTGTTGTGAAATACTTGGCATTCATGTTTAACTTACATCGACTATAAACAAATAAACAAACTCCATAACTAAGGAAGAATTTAACCCAATGAGAAAAAAAAAATTCCGATAAGAAATTTAACCCAAACCCACTGTTAGCAGCCAAGAAAGGCCGATTGGCAAAACCAGACTCGGGTCAAAATCATTGATGGTCGTTTTGTGGAAAGATTTTTTTGTCTGTAATTTGATATTTCATCATTTAAATATCTTCTTTTCTCCCTGCGCCTCTTTGGGCTGTTTTCTTGGCTAAGAGTTACTTAGCTTTTTTATTTTTAGCTAAGTCTGCTTGGTTGAAACGTATTAGTAAAAATTTTAACTTATTTATTAAAACGAAAATGCTAAATTTGTTTTTTGGTCGGAACACTGTTGTCCTAAACTTACCAGTTTTTTTTGATCAAAAAAAAAAGTTTTTATACCAGTTATTTTCTACATATACAATCGAAAATTTGGTGAATTAAATTTTTGCTACGTTTTAAAATAACGTAGAGTCTCTGGTCACCCAGATTAATTTTTATCTATATATTAATTTTTAATTATCTTACGTCGTTTCGTCTGTTATAAATTGTATGTGGATAGGTAGCATTCTTTGATATACTGGGGAATGACGTCGGAAAATTTGTCGAAAGAACTGGATGTACTACATGCCAAGCTGCTAGCGATAGGAGCTGATTTGGTACGTTTAAAGAAAGATAATATGGCGGAAACTGATGCAGTTAAACGACCCAAAATCGGTTTGTCGTTGTTTTCCAATTTTGTGGTAGTTCCACTCCATTTTACTAAATTTAATATAAAACTGCAATTTCATTTTTACTCGTTACTTTTCTCTGTTTTGTGTTCCGCTATCACCATACCAGTCATAATTTTGCCAAATTCATGATATTCATGTGTTTCCGACTTTTTATTTGTATGATGCAGATGTAATGAGTGCAGAAGTGAATGACGCCAATCCATATAGTCGATTGATGGCTTTGGAAAAAATGGGTATTGTAAAGAATTACGAAGATATCCGTAAAAAAACAGTGGTAATAATAGGTATTGGTGGTGTCGGTAGTGTAGTTGCCGAAATGTTGACTAGATGTGGAATCGGAAAGCTTATATTGTTTGATTATGATAAGGTCGGTCATCTGTTCGCTTAAGAGGAGAAAATTTTTTTTGCAGGATACTTGGTTACTTGAATAAACTGAAAGTGTTGACATGATAATGAGAGCGTAAAATTCAAACTTTATTTTGCAGATCCATTTTCACAATGCAGAATTCATTGAAGTACTTTTTAACAATGAAGATCAAAACTGTGAATATTTCGAAGTCAAACACGAAGTTTACTAATAGGTTTTAGGTAGAACTTGCTAATATGAATCGTTTGTTTTATCAACCACAGCATTCTGGTATGAATAAAGTTGAAGCTGCGCGAAACACTCTGATGTAAGTTCACTATCATATAAGGAAGAAGAATGAATCATGTCAGCAGTTAATGACAGATTACTGCTTTCTTATCCATTGATTTTGTTGCTGTTTTCAGAGCGATCAATCCCGATGTAATGTTCGAGACGTATAATGTGAATATAACAACTGTAGAGAACTATTCCCTTTTTGTGGACCGCATTAGGTATTTTTGTGTCTTATTCAAAAAGGTACAGTTATTTGAAAACTGAAACATGGAGGATTTTCAGACAGTGATGTTCATTCGTTTTTAGACTAAAATTTTTTTAAATCAAAGATTAAGGATCTCTTGAGATTGGTGAAGATCCCCATCAGCATCTGGTTGCTTTATTGGCACTGATTTTTTTTGCGCGAAGATGATGCATCTCTGTTGTATATATTCAGAATTTTCTTCTCTGACTATATATTTTTTCGCAGGATCTACTGATTCATCTGCTGAATCACACAGAACTGAAATCGTCTTCGCGCTATTTTCATAAGCAAATATGACTTTTTCGAAAATTAAGCCAATTATTTTTAGGACGGGGAATCTTACCGGTGAGAAGGTTGAACTCGTTCTTAGTTGTGTGGATAATTTCGAAGCCAGGATGACCATTAATACCGTACGCAAGATCGCTTTAACTTTCATCAGTGCTATATTTTACTCTTTTTGCACTAATTATCGCCAATATTCGAGGTAGCTGGATGCCTCTTGTCCATAGCAACTAGTTTTGTTTCCAGGCTTGCAATGAGGAGGGTCAGATATGGATGGAATCTGGTGTCAGCGAGAATGCAGTATCTGGACATATACAATACATCCGTCCTGGACATAGTGCATGCTTTGCGGTAATTTTTTCCCTGCTATTATCAAAATATTCCTGGAAGTCGAATAGAAGTTTGATATTATTGCATGGAGGATTTTTTCGAGAATTCATGAATTTCTAAACAGTACTTTCCTATTGCTTCATTTAATGCTTTATGCAGTGTGTACCTCCTTTGGTAGTTGCTTCAAATATTAATGAACGCACCCTGAAACGTGAAGGAGTTTGCGCTGCATCACTGCCTACCACTATGGCTATCGTTGCCGGCTTTCTCGTACAAAATGCCTTAAAGTATGTAATATTTTTTGAATTTTGCACATTGCCTCTAAACTCATTTTGCTATAATAAACTATTTCCGGTTTCTTCTAAATTTTGGTGAATTATCATATTGTTTGGGATATAATGCTCTCTGTGATTTTTTTCCTCGACATCAAATATTACCGAATCCGAATTGTGAAGATCGTTTCTGTCGACAAAAACAAGAAGAGTGCAGAGTATAAATTTTTAATTGCTTATCAAATTAATTAGTTAAGCAACCATTTGAAGGTCATGATATTTTCATTTTGTTTCACTCACGACAGTTTTAATAATTTTTGCGAAATCTTTCCTGGTAGTTGTATTAGAGTGAAATTGTTTACCATTACTAAGGACAATTGCAGCAAGTTCAAAATGGAAAGGAAGCTGAAGAGGATGAAAAGGTCGAAGAAGACAAGATAACACATGAAGAAAATGATTGGGGTTACTTTAATTTTCGGAAAATTTTTGCAATTACAACAAACGTTTACTTATATAAATTTTTACAGGAATTGAAGTGGTGGATGAGTCACGGTTTGATCCTATTGATAATGATTGTAATGGGCCTGGGAAAGGAATACAGTATGCTTACGAAGCTCCTGTTAACATCACGCAAGAGCAACTTACAGAAAATCTTACAGTTACGCAAACCTATACTTATTTGCATTCTTGTTTTAGCAAAACATATAATTCAATTTTTTTTGGATTTAATATATTTTCTCAAAGAAATTTTTTAGAATACGGAAAGTAAGGAACAAACATCCGAAGTGAAGAACTTATCTGCACTAATGGCCGAATTAAAAAGTTTGTAATAATTGCGTTGACGAAATATTAGTAAAGAAGGGAACATGGAGGTATAATTTTGTATTCTATTTCACTTATCAAAAATATATGGAATAAAGCACCCAATCGATGAAATTTTATTCGTCCCACACGCACAATACAGCAGTTATTTAAATCTATCATTTGTAGATGGAACTGTTCCCTCATGCAATCGGTAAGCCTAAATTATATGCTTTAAAATTTAACCTTTAGAACAATTCAAACATCCATACTAAAGGTACTGAAATCAATTGGGACCTTGCATCACTATAAAAATGTTAGCGAAAGCAGCAGTATATATGAGTAGGAAGAGAACAGTTGTGCTAAACTTCGTATCTTGGATTAATTGACAAATGAATATCCCTAGATTCAAGTAGCAAACAAAAATACACACCCAGTGCTGTGCATAAAACAGTGCTAAAAAATTGTAATAACCACCAAAAAACATGAGAAGGAATCGATCTATAATATAGAGTAACAACGATTAAATGCCAAAAATGTAAGGTACATGTAAAGTCCAAACACTGTTTTGAGCGTTCAATAACTTTAATCATAATAAGAGAGCACACTGCAGCCGAAAATAACTGAATGCCTGCACTGCGGAGTGTGGCCTAGAATCAGGCATTCAGATTGCAGTCGATATAAAGAACCTTAGCATTTACATTAACATGTTTTCACTAGAAAATCATGTGCTTCTATATTCGTTTAGTTTTATAAGCAATAGAAGTAGGAGCTAAAGCAGATAAATTCTAGGAGATATTTCATTTTATGTTGAAGTGTCGCCGTTTTATTAAGGTATCACTTTTGCTAACTTTCCGCCTATCAGTCAAAAGACAGATTCCCATTATCAATGGCTTCATTAAAACTTATCTCATACTTGTAAACACTTGATATATAATTAGAAAACAACTGATCAAAGACTTTTTTAGGCAATTTCAATAACAAATGAAACTAGCAAAAAATTTTACACGGAGGGGGAAGTGAAGGTCGCAGATGCAGAGATGTATCAACGCCATCACAAGTATCTCCTCAAAAAATTAAGCGGGACGGAAGTAACGAGGACGTAAAATACATTAAAAAAACATGAAGCCAACAAACCTCTGTAGTGAACACCTGCTCCAACGAGGGGTAATTGCCTCCAGTTGACAGTAGGAGTAAGAGAACACACTGGGTGGTATAGAACGCTGCCTGCATACATATAATCTGAGAAATAATCAAACCAGGATCCCAGACATACGAGCGGAACGAATTCATTTTACCTGGTTATCGAGCAATTACAGTTGTTGGGTTCGATATTTGCTGAATGATTCACATCGTCATTACTTTTTCTCTCCAAACATCTACATTTAAATTTGGAATCTATACATATGCTAACTTGCTTTTCATTGTTTCCAAAAAATCGATTTCTATCGCTTAACTATTCAGCTGATTATTTTGTCGACTCTAAATTGATTTTTTTTAACCTTTGGAAATATTTCACTGTTACTATCATGCGATCTATTCTAAGAGAGAAAAAAGTAATCTGTGGGAGGAATATTACTTGAACTCATTTATTCCTTATGCAATATATGTGCTTATTTGCCTTTTGCAAGAGTTAGAAGAATCTATGCAGAATAAATTTGAGAGTTTTAATTAGAGCTGATGAATGTTATCGCAAAAATATTGGCGTTTGTCATATAACATGTTCTTTTCAAGTAATTTATTGTCATATAAATTGTTTATAAAGAATATATGAACAAGTAGTTTTGTAAGATTAACTGAAACTTCAAAAGAAACACCTCATTTACTTGTTTGAAAGGTAATAATGAAATGCTAATAGTATTACGCTAACCGATCTTGGCGTTTAACCCACCCGCTTCCGAACAAGGTCCACGTCTGTCAATTACTAACAGCATAGCACAATTAATGGCACATGATGGGATCGATAATGAGTGCTAGTGTGGTAGGGGGAATGGGGGGTAGAGATGGGTGGGTGATTGGAGGATTCTCTCATAGAGGGCTAGGAGTAGCTAGGAGAGTTCAGAATTGAAGTTTAGTAAAATCTGATAGAAAATATTGTTCGGAGATGAAAGGAATATAAAACAATTGTGGTTCACTCAATATGAGTAACAGAGAGATGAGATTTGCTCGAGCAGGTTTCCCCCCAATCCTGCTGTCAAAGGAGTAGATATTGTTTGAGAAAGAAACCATATTATATTTGCTCTATTAGTCGGTGCTTAACGTAAATTGAGGTTATATGAAATAACGAAATAGTTTGGGTTGATTACATGTTGCACAAATTGTATTCTCGGAAAAATGCTTGTACTGTTTGAAAATGTGATTTCAATTGAGTTTTTTGTTGTAACACATTTCAGTGTGTTAGACGCTCTCATTGATTTATTTGTGGTTTTTGCAGGTGGTTGTCTCTCTTTTATCTGCTGTTCCAGAAATGTCCCATGCAAAGCAGACGACATCTTCGACTGGAACGGCGGCACAAGTAAGCAGATTGCCAAGTGAGCTACTAATGGTCAGTGCTCGCTTCATTAAATAGTTAGACTTACTGAAGAGAGGACAAATGTTCCTATCGATGTCAGAGTTTTTTATAAGGATTTAAGCAACAGCGAGGATGAACTAAAAAAGGGGGAAGAGAAAGGATAATATATACAAGTACGAAGCATTGAGGTATTAGGATTGTTGAAGTACTAGTAAAGAAGGAATGGTATTTTACTCCTGCACTGTTTTAATCAGTGACATGGTTGATGCGGTGAATCATGTCAGTACTTCAAATTTTTCTGCGTCGAGAGAACTCCATGCTTTTTTTTAATTTGTGCACACGTTCTGATAGAAATTGATGTATTTAAGAACGAAGAGATTTTTCATATGTTATGAAAATTTTTATGGAGAAAGAAAACATGCTGAATCCAAACGTATGTATTTTTCAAACATATTTTGCAGACGAGTGTTATGAATGATGGGACGACTAGGGTTCTAGAACCCAGTGAAACATCACATAGCACACCTCTTTCTTTTGCTTCTGGACCAACATTTACGGCTGGTTCAGTACCTTCCGTAACATTGCAAGGCAGTCCTGCAACATATATTCCAATTCAAGTGGGTTCTTTCATGTTGTCTGTGCAATCCTAGTTTTGTATTGAAATTTTCATTCGTTTTCTCCAAATTATGTTCATCATTTTTTTTTTTGGATCTTCCGGAATGAAATGTTAAAATCGGAGTTAAGGCTGCAAGCACTTGATTTACTTTGTGCTTCACTTGATATTTAAATAATCTAGTAATTTTAGCTGCCGAAGTCAAGAATTTTAGGTTCCTGGTGTGATCGAAACGGCTTTTACGCAGACTCCAGCTTTTGCCTCTCCGCCAATCTACCCATCAGCATTAACAGCTGCATATATCACCGGTCCTACAGCTGTATCTCCTGCTTCACCCTGTACATTTCTGTCAGCCGCTACTCCAATAACAGCAGTTTGCCATTGTATTTATGCTCAGCCATGTGCACTTCATCATCGTCCGATCACTTATGCTTCACATTCGCTTTCATCCTTGGGTTTGTTCTGTCACATAATATTAAAAGGGGAAGTGGCATTTATTCATGTATTTTCTGTATTTTCAAATGTACACTTCACTTCGTTATATTTACTACATTTTTTTTTTTTTTTGTTTTGTTTAGGTACGGTGCCTGCTACATTATCACAAAGTCATTCTCATACTTTACCAGCTACAATAGCAAACAATGTTTCATCTGCTGGAGTGGGTCCAACAATTTTTTTTGTTAGATCCGTCAATGATATCATTCTAAAATTCAGAAACATTTCTGCTGCATTTCTGTGATGTAAAGTATGTCTTTTTTTTATAGGTACCATCCTTGCCGCCTGCCTTAGCTTTACCATCTCTTCGGTCGATGATGCGACTGAAGCGAACTGGTGAACAGTTTGCAACCAGTCATCCTTCGGTTGCGGATACGGATGTTACTGAAAATATCCGTTTGCAGAAAATGCGCCGTGTTGAACCTGGCGCAGAAGCAACCACTTCATATCTTACCTCTCCACGACGTGTTGAGTAGGCATTCTTTTGCTAAGAGAAACGACCGATTCATTGCTAACTTTATCTCAACTAAACGGTTTTTTTTCCAGAGTCCGAGGAGACGAAAGAGATACGGTGGATGGCAGAGCTAGTTTAAATTCGGCATTTTGTTGTGATTGCCGCAGTAGTTCAACCTACCAATGTCCTTATCAGTGCTGCCTGTATCACAACCATCATCACATTTGTCCGCGTCATCCTCTGTGCTTTTGCCAGCGGAACGAATCAGGCAGTAGTTACAGGTAGCGATCGAATGTAGTAGTGAATGTTTTCTTCAGAGTACCAAATCTGTAAAGAAATAATCAACTTTGTAATTTTATGGGAGACAAGTTCTATCTTCAGGCGTGAAACTGAGATGAATCCTGTACATGATTTGTTACTGTCATCCCGCGTGGCACAAATCGAACGCCAGCAGCAGGCCAACAATTTATGGTTTCAGCGGCATTCTCTGCCACCAAACAATCTCATTGGTGTTGATATCGTTCCAAGACGTTTGGCGTCTCAGCCAATGGTTTTTTTACCACGTCACCACCAACCTATTATGGAGCTCGCTATGGTTTTGATTTATAGTGTTATCTCGTCGCTTTAATTTTTATGAAGCTTGTTTTCTGGAAAAGAAGTACTGTCCATTTCAGGTTCTATTGCAGCCGCATGATCCAGTCATTTTGAGTGGTAGTGTACCAAATTCCAATGATCCTGTCCCAATCGGGGCAACCGTTGAACAAATCAAACGTTTTTCAACTACCTACAAATATATCAAAGAGAGTACTATTCCGGAAAACGAACAGGAGCGCTGCACGGTATATTTGTATTTTTTGTCCTCCATTTGTCAGTGTATTTGCTACCAATCTCTTCCAGAACCATTCCAAAAAATTTTTAAGGTATGTCTGAATGATTTTGAAACGAACGAAGATGTTCGAGCTCTTCGCTGTAATCATGTATTTCACGTTGTTTGCATCGATCGCTGGCTGGTGTACAATAAGAAATGCCCGGTCTGTCGTTTAGATCTGGACAAAACAAATGTGATGTCTGTTGTTTCCGTTTGATTCGTATTAGTAAACAGTCAGAATTTTTTACATGCTTCATTTTTTGCTTTATCATAGGTTACTTTCTGCCCTTCCCTTGGGTTTTCATTTTTCACGTGAATCTGGGTGATCTATATAATTGATATTGAAAACAGGTTGTAATAAGCAGAGAACGCAGCTCGTAATAGCTAGAAATTTCGTATAGGTGTTTTGAAATGCTCTGAATGTTCATTTTTAGTTAATATGAAGGAAATTTACGGTGATCAGCTTTTGCATTTGTTGTTTTCTGTGCTTTCACTCATGCTTATTCAAATGTTGCGGTGTTGGAATTTTATAGTATCGACATTCTATCTTTCCATGTCGGTCTTTTGTTTAATTTCTTTTTTTGGTGATACCAAAATACATCATTCTTCCACGTTATGTTCGAAATAGTTTTATCAGTTCTTTCAGTAAGCGATGAAAATTGACGATTGTTTTCCAATAAATTTTTTGATGGAATGATTAAGTGTAGTGCATGTAGTTTTTAGTATTCATGAACACTCACGAATTTCGACTATATGAGCAGTCTCTGAACTTCTCACAAGGTATAAGAAGTGATTATTTTCTAGAAACATTGTGATTTCTTGCGACAGTGACTTCGTTTCCAATTGGTCGAAAAAATCAGTCACTGTTCATGAGTGGAAGGGGACTGAAGCTAGTTTTGCTCTCGTCAGTGTGTAATGTGATAAAAACGGGCTTTTTTCTAGAAAATGCTTACACAGGCACAGTAAACTTGTTAAAATACTGAACTTGTTTTAGAATGCGCTTCCTAAATTCGACGTTCATTACGATTTTCTTATTGTAAGACTACGGTGACCATAAAACTCCACAAAAATTCAGGAGAGTGTTGGGTTGCTCATTTTCTAATCATTAATTACCATTGCCAGGGAAGTTGTTTTGTGTGTAGTTGTTTGCTAGTAACAGACGTTAAATTCGATTGACTAAAAGTCAACATTTGCGTCATTAGGTTTGTTTGAAACATCCGGAGGATTGTTTTCATGGCGCTATCAAAATATCGAAGTTGCCATTGAAGACGCTGAATATGAATTTAGGATGGATTAGTAATCATCTTTCGTTTTCTTTCTTTTTTCTTTTTCTTCGAAAGTAATTTTAAATGATGTCAACCATGATGAGTCATTCATTTATTCTTTCTGAAATATGAAGAGTAAAAAGATAAAAATACAAACATTTCTAGCACTTGCTGTGATCATCCAAGAATTGCTGCTGCTGCTGCTGCATCATTGCTTTTATGCTCCTCAAAATTTTATGATACTGTAGAGGATAAGTTTTATACATCTCATTGTTTTATGTCTACCTTCCCACATGTTCCATTTTCATTTGTTCAAAACTTACTTATCCATTCATTTCTCACTTCTTTTTCTTCCGTATTTCCTTTTTCTATGTGCCCGCTTGACGAACTGGTTCATCTTCCTTTGTGAGTAATGTTATCTATTTTCTGTTAAAAGTTGGTTTTGTCTGTTACCAAATTATCGAATACTTGTTGAGTGATATCTGGATAGAGATATCATTACTGCCTATCTTCCAGTAGACAGTGTTTGCTTTTCGCATTGTAACGAATGTAAGCAATATATGCAAATATTGCTGTGTAACGAGCGCAAACGAAAGTTGCTGTAGAAAGCTAGATTGTCGCTGTGTAGCGTGAGCAAGCAAGAACCTTATGACTTGGGTAATTAATCAATCCTTGATTGCTGTGTTGAGTTAACCACAAATTTGCTTAATTAAACTTTTATTCATGAAACATGAAAAATACTACAGAAATACGGATACAGTAAAAGCAAGTAATGATAATAAGTCCAAAGTAATTAGAGTTAAAGTAGAGCTGATTGAGGTAGTCATCGTCGAAGCGGTAGAGTCGATCGATTCCAGTTGTGAACTGGGTAAAACTATCTTGGAGGTACATGTCTTCGGTTTATATATACACATCCTTTCATTGACGTGGGTCAATTAGTTCAGGATATGTCATATTTGACATTACCTTGGGTAGAAATGAATCGTAAATTTGATATTTTTTGCGCCTGGTGACCTTGTCATGAGCATATATCAAATTATGGCGCCATTTTAACCCTTTTGGCTATATCATTGCCATTTTGGCGACAGTTAATGTGCAAACTTAAGTAATTAGAAATAAGTAATTAACATTAATTAATCTTCATGCATTCATAGTGTGGAATGGATATTGAAGTGCTGCATTAAAAAAAATCAGTAGTGTGGTACTACGACTAATTTGTCTCGATCGTGAGCGGTCGGTTCCCCGACGACAGACCTTAGCGACGGGTCGGTGGGGTAAGTCTAGTAGTCGCATGAATGCTAAGGCGTTCTCCATGGGATGGACAATACCCCTGGTATATGCCTATCATTAGCAAGGGTTTCTCGCTTATGGACGACGCATAGAACCGTGACCTGGAGACGATGCTCCCCAGTAGCGGACCCTACAACCACGTAGGACAAACGCTAAGAAGAAGAAAATAAATATATATTTTAAAATGATTAATTTTTGTGTTATTATTAAATTTTGCAAAAGTTTCGATCATTTGAAACAAAATTTCTTACAAAAAATTGCAATTTGCTGCAAAATTATTAGGACAAAAAAAAAAAAAAAACAAATATCACGACGACATTCAGCGCAAGAAAGATACAACAATTAAAAGTTTTGAGAATAACTCTCTCTCTCTCTCTCTCTTTGCCTATGTCCGTTTATCTATCTGTTCATCTGTCTATTTGTATTTTTAAAAATGTACACCGTTATCAAATATTGGAAAAAATGAAACATGTGGTTGCAAAATGGATAAATGAAAGCGTCAACAAAATAGATGAATGGTAATTACCTGACGTGAATTATTTAAATCAATTCAATGATTTAATATCAATGTTGGCTAATTGAAATTGCAATGCAAAGCAAATAATTTGCTCAATAAATGATCAATAAAAATTGAGCAGAGAAAATGAAAAAAAAAAAAATGATAATTTATGGCTAAGAAAATTCTGCCACAAAATCCATCACTGAGATGTTTTGTTTTTATTTCGAATTCTTTCTTTTTTTGGATTTGTTTGCATTTTTATTTTTTCACATTTTTTCTTTCTTTTCCCATTTCTCTTGTTTTTTTTTTTTTTTTTCTCTCTCTTGCTTTCTTTCTCCAAAACAAATTGTTCAAGATGAAAAAATAAGAAATCATTGAAAAGACGTTCATCTTCGGAATCAAGAAAAAGAAAAAAAAGTGAGTTATCATCAGATGGAATTTTAGGTGAAAAAAAAACGGATAATGAAATTGTACTGTCGAAGTTTCTGATAAAAAAAAACTGCAATTATTGTTGGCTATATAGATCATAGCCGAGACTAAATTCAACTAATTGCAATCGAATTTTCGGACAAAATTTTCTCATAACCAACATTGTACAAAAAAGATCAGCCAAGGTAAGTCATGTTTCCTAGAAATATATTTCATCTGTACTATATTGTAGAAAAAACAGTGAGAAACTCAAATTTTACAAGTGATCAAATTAATTGCCTTTTTATCGTTTAAAGATTATTGAGGCTATATTGGCTAAAGAATTCATAACACAAAAGATATTTCCTTTGTTGTCATGTGATGAATCATTTACCCACTCATAATTGTATGCAGCTAGTCTTATATCGCTTGGCTTGTAAACATGCAGCATGCATGTTGTGTGTGATGCTTACCGTCTTTAGTCTGCTGGTGATGTATGTAGGTGATGCATTGTTTAGTTGGCCTGTTTTGTTGGTTGATTTGCTATCCGGTCATCTATATAAATCATCCTCCATGACAACTCTAGCCATGGTATGCTTCCGGTTCATCATCGACTGTTATCAGGGTGATTTTATGTTTAATATAGTGAGTCCGAGCATACGTCGATTGCAATAGCTCTAAATTACGTTCATATTGTTTATGAGATTTAGTTACTCAAGTTTGAGGTTCTACAACGCATTGGGTTAATATATTGATCTATCCGACAACAAATACGTGAACTTCTCGACACACATCAAACCACTTCATTGCCGAGAACTCAAAAACTCTTATGGCACATTTGTACATGTGCAAAATACAACTCGAAGATCGTATTTTTCAATATTTTATTTATCAAAAGTATATTATGCGAAAATTTTAGTGAAAATAATATATTGAAAGAATTTTTGTTCATAAAGTATAAAAAGTCTACAGTGCTATTGAATTGTGATTAATGAAAGTAGTGAAAAATTTATTACAAATCCATGAGTTATTGCAAAATTATTCACCAGAATGGACAATACCTGGTATATGCATACCATTAGCAAGGGTTTCTCGCTTATGGACGACGTACAGAACCGTGACATGGAGACGACGCTCCCCAGTAGCGGATCCTACAACCACGTGAGACAAACGCTAAGAAGAAGAAGGAGATTCACCAGTTTTGGGAAAATCGTAAATTACAAGTGCTTTGCAAGAAAAATGATCTATCCGTTGCACTACCGTTCGGTTCTGCTGATTTCTATGAATTTTCAAAAAAAAAATTTATGACTATTTTAATTTTAATTCTTTAAAAATTAGCTAATAAAAATTATCACTTTGAAATTAAATTATGGCGAAAAAAAACAAACGTTCATACCACGTACTATGCTTTTGAGCATTATCTTACCATCTTGGTGTTTACATTTTGAGCAACAAAAGAGAGGAGATGAATTTTTGAATTATTAAAATTGATTGATTCATGTTATCAGTGCAAAAAAGGAGATTGTTGATTGGCGGAAAATGCAAAACATCGCAGATATTGAAAGAAATAAATGGGTGATTGTTCGTGAAAAAATAAAAAAAATAGATCCAATCACATTAATTTTTCTTTCCATCATGATAATGGAAGAAATAAAATTGATCATATCCGACCGTAGCATTGTTGACATTTAAAAAGCATGCATTAAACGTGACGAAGATAAATTCAATTTATCAGGGAGAATTCATTATTGAATAATTAACTTGATAAAATGGAATATGCAAATGATTTTTTTTTTTAATTACAAAAAATAAACTTAAAAAATCAAAAAAAAAAAAAAAAAGTTCGAGTCAAAATCAAAATTATTTTTCAGAATTTTTGTCCATGCACATACTTTTTACATTGAATTGGAAAAAATTTATTAATAAATTGCAAATTGATCGCTTTATAAGAAATGAAAATTAATTCTTGCAAATTATG
Organism: Madathamugadia hiepei; assembly: GCA_013365335.1. Lineage (NCBI taxonomy): Eukaryota > Metazoa > Nematoda > Chromadorea > Rhabditida > Onchocercidae > Madathamugadia > Madathamugadia hiepei. The sequence goes on from JABVXS010000558.1 coordinate 27,386, forward strand.
GAAAATCGTAATTTCTTTAATTTTTTCAAATGACTTTTTGTCATTTTTTTTTTTTGCTCTTGATTTTTCAATTATCATTGATAAATAGAGAAGTGAAAGAAAGAAAGAGGGGAGAGAAAAAAAAAAATGAAAGTTTCCTAAGCAATATGAAGAGAAGTTTTAAATTTTGCAGAAAGAAAAAAAATCAATGAACGAAATGGAACACAATATTTTTCCATCTTGTTCATTTTTTTTTTTTCTACTTCTTGCCCTTTGCATTTGTATTTTGAAATTGAAAATTTTGAAAAAATAATAAAATGCAACAACTAAAAAAATTGCGCAAAAATGGAAATTGCTGAAGTTATAAAAAGAATTTGAGGAAGGACACACGAAGGAAAAATAAGGAAAATATTTGTTTTTTTTTTTTTGTGATTTTTAAATAGCTTTGTATTTTTTTACTTTTTAGTATACCAATAATTTGGCTTTTTTTTTTTAGCCTAATGGCTTATGGAGTTCATTTCACAGACTAGAAAACTTATTTACCTAAAAACTAAAATTTATTTATTTTTTAATCTTATTTGAAAAATTGATTGCTTTCCAAACAACTAAAATAAGTCATGTAATATTACAATTAATTTATTCATCATCAGCCCTATCTTATCATTAAATTTTCGTCGTGGTAGTCGCCCATAAATTTTTTAATTTTTAGCATACCAATAATTTGGCTTCTAAGAAATAGTTTTTTTTTTTTTTTTTTTTAGCCTAATGGCTTATGGAGTTCATTTCACTGACAAAAATTCAACCACTGACTAGAAAACTTAATTACCTAAAAACTAAAATTATTTGTTTCTTTTTCGTATCCATCTTGCTGTAAATTCGACAAATATAGCATTCATTCATTTCGGCCATCAGTTCTATTACGAACTTTAGCGATTTGATGAATGAAGGATCTGTATGAGGCGCGCTCCTTAGCGATTCGTT
>JABVXS010000559.1:0-28306 GCA_013365335.1 Madathamugadia hiepei
GCATATACCAGGTCTTTTCCATGCACGTCATCGTTGGAGTACGCCTTAACATTCATGCGACTGCGACTAGATTTACCCCCACCCACCCGTCGCTAAGGTCTGTCGTTGGGGAACCGACCGCTCACGATCGAGACCAATTAGATCAAACTAGATTAGCTCCAAACTTTATTACAGCTAAAATTTCAGAAAACGCAAATGATTATTTACTAGTTATTAATTAATTATATTAATCAAATTAACCCGTGCTACATTCAATTTTCAGTGAAACTCTTTTTCAAAAAATTCTACACCTACTGTATTTGTATTTTCAAAAATCGATAATCAATTTGACGAAAAATTGCTCGTTTCAATAAAATTCATTAATTAATATTCAAATTAATTAATATTTTTTCAAATAAAAAAACTTGTTTCAATAAATTTCAAATAAATCCATAAAAAACAGAATCCTTCCTTTTATACGTCTTTATCCACCCACCTATCCATTTTCTATTAGTAAACATTGAAAATTTCATTAAAAAAAAAATTGAAATATATAGGGTGCAAGAACGAAAGAACCTTCTTATATACGAATTTTAAACCACCTAAATTATTTAAAAATTTTTTTTCTATTATCCATCCACCTCATTGCTTTCCGTTTTTTTTTTTTTCACCAATAAGAAATAATGAAAAATACTTGTTTCAAAACAAAATGTAAAAATTAAATTAAATTTGAAATAACAAAAAAAATTGCCAATCAATGAATCCTATCCTTTCCATTGATCAATATTATTTTTCAACATTCATACGTTATCCACATAAAAATTGTTTCTATGATTTTTTGCCATCATATCGTCTTGGGTTTCAATAAATTGTTCATTTTTTAGATCGAGAGAGAGAGAGAAAGGAAAATATCTAGCCAATATCCAAGTCTAAATATATTAACGAAATCAAAAACTTTCAATGATTAATAATGTTTGCAACAAGTGTGTGTGTAGTCTGTTTCGTTCCAAGTCGATGGATAACGATCAATAAAATTGTTTATTTCCAAATTTCTTTCTTATCCATGGGAAAAAGACAAGAATAATTTTGTAAATGAGACCATATCAAAAAAAATGACTTATCAAATGTGTTATACAAAACTGGAGAAAGCCAATGAATGGAAGTTCAACAATCAATTACCAGCTATAAAAATGGTACTTAATTTGTTCGCCCAATCTCTTTTCATTGGTGATTCATTTATAAAAACAAAAGACTAGTAACTTCTATTTTCAATTTTCCTAATCATAAATGCCAACAATAGGTTGCAAATTATTCCTGCGAAAATCTTTTGAAACACGCAAATCATTTTCATTCTCAATTAATACCAAATTCATTTCCTATGTAACTATTTTTACAACAAATTCAGTGTTACACATTTACATTTAAAAAAACAGCAAACCTAACCTTATGAAACTTCAAAGAGTTTTCTTAAATGCTTCAAATGGTGAATTCTTATAAATACAAGAAAATTTTGAAAAACACACGCTCGAGGTGGTCCTTCCTAGCAGGATCAAAATTTCCGGGAAGATGAATGAAACTGACATTCAGAAAAATGGATTCACAAAAACTGAAAATTAAATGCATAATTATGAACTGAATAATAAAAAGCAATAAACATACATTTTTCGGCCTTTTCAACAGTTCATAAATGTAACAACTTTATCACCTGAAAATTGAAGGCAAAACAAAAACTATCTACTAGGATTATGCTTCTAGTACATAGCTGTATCATCAATCTATATTATATAGACAAACATCATGCTATGAGATTCATTTAAATAGCAGAATATTAGAACTCATAGTTAAGTAATACAATTGCTTAAAGCATGCCGTTCACATAAGTAAACATACAAGTAACGCGAAAGAATAATCAGCAACACGTACTTTCAACATCTGATATTTATCTTGTTAAAACGGAAACAATAATTTATAGCGGACCAGAGTAGTCCATTTCACGTGCTATATTCACAGTACTTTCTAATAAGGCATCACGAAGTCGCCATAATGCTTTTACAACTTCTTCATCCCTGGCGCCATTATCTTTAGCTTCCTAAAACATCCAGCAACACTTGAGTTCAATGAAGTAGCAAACTTGAATTTAGTAAACTTCCATTAAAAAGATGTACTGCAAAACTATGAAAAATAGCTCACTTTTAGCCACTGTGTTTTAGAAATCTTCTGCGGTAGCGTTGTATTCCTTTGGTTCGCCAATAAACTCCTGTTATATTTACTTACAGTTCTCTGCTGACCGGTTGACAAAGACTCTATATATCTGGAATTCAACATTGTAATGACATTCCAACCATACCATAACAATGATATGTACAGTTGCAACAGTCCTCCTCAACCAGTTCTGGCTATATGGAAAAAGGAAAAAAGATAAGACATACTTCAAGTAAACTTCGGAATGCATAACCCTTTTGATTTGTACAGTACTCGGCGGAGCAACAAATACAGGTTGTGCTGGTTTTGGAGCTTGAACAATGGTCCGACCTGGATCGGTTATAACAGGAGAGGGTTGTTGTGAGGTAGATGGTGCCGTATAGCTCACCGTTTGCAGCGGTACTGCTGTATAGTTTTGCGCTGCTACAGCAATTGGTTGAGTAGTTGATGCAGTGACCTAATGGAAATATTCATTAACTGTCAGTTGAAGATGAAATAAGTACTTTGTAAAGATTTAAAAAAAACCTACAAATTTTACAAGCAGCTCTAACAAATAAGGAAGAAAATTATAGTATCATTATAAGCTAGAAGATTGGCAAAAAGTAAATGGTTGCCACTCACAAACTGTACCTTAATCAGATATCGACCTTTCCAAATTATGGAAAAAACGAAGAGTGAAATCCGTTCTCCTTTAAAGAGCTTTAAGAACTAATATATATTTATTTGTTTATTTACATATTAGTTCTGAAAGAGCAAAGAATGACTATTATGTAGTAACTGTTGCTCTTTGATACAACTGCTAAAAACATTAGAGAAAGAAACATCTGCTATGGTCAGAAAAGTTAAAGAGCAAAGAAGCACTTTAAAAAAGACAGTTTATTGCAACGCCACAGAAATCCCTTCCTGTAATCACTATTAATTTAACAGAAACTGATTCTAAGATACGAAACGTGTTACAATTATACTCATAGAAAGAAACATCTGAAGGATTGGGATCTTAGAATGTGAAAATGTAAATTTGACAAAGTTGTGAAATGAACCAGAAACAAATAATTGCGAGATATGAAGTTTGCACTGGAAATGTTGCTAGCCACGCAAGCAAATTCGTGTCCGAAGAAAAACGAAATATCTCCGAATCTCAAGCAACATCACTAATGTTAACTAGAACAGGCAGGGAAGCATATGGACAGAAGAAATCGTAAACAAGGTGACTACCATGCATGTGATCAGTGCTATTCCAAATTCCAAAAAATTCCCTCCTTCAAAAGCATTTAGAAGGAATCCCAGGAACTCAAGATGTTTCGAACAGAAAAAGAAATTTATGGATTACAGAATTTTACCTGCCGCACTTGCTGATATGGATGATAACCGTGAGGGGAACTGGTGTGAACAACGGTTGGTGTAGCTGCCAAATACGCCGTTGGTGCTACAGCTACTGCTGTCCCATTTACATATCCATTGGCAACAATTTGATGGGTTGAAACTACTGCCTACAAACAATCAAGATATTAAGACGATCTGGTAATGCAAGGATCAATCTGAGTTCTTCCATGATTACTAAATGCCAAATGATACCGATAGCTTCCAAACAAATGACTGGTGACAAACATGCAGAGTGAAATTTTCAGCGTCAAAGACGCAGAATACTCATTCAATATATTTTCATTTTTTTTTTCTTTTCACAATTTTCGAATTTATACACTTGAAAATCGAGCAATTCTTGATCGTTTAACCTGAGTAACGTATGTTAATGGCGCTTGTTGAATTGTGTAAGTTTGGTGAACTTGTTGCGGTCCATTTGCTGGTTGCTGGACGGCTACGAATGTCGTTGTTCCCGGAGTAACTGATGAGGCAGATGAACCAGGCACATAAGTCGGTATGTAATTTCTAAAAATTATCAATTTGCGAATTCACATTTTAACACGCTCCGGAATTAAAAACTGTGCTAAGGAAAATTTGTAAAGCTTAGAAATACAAGATTGGCATTACTTGCTCCTCTGATTTGGATATATTGATTTCGCTGAGGTTGCCAGATGCTTCTCTTTAATATGTCGATGAAGGCGTGGAAGAGAAGGGAAAGGCCTGAAAGCGATCATGTAACATCATGTGGCACCACAGGTAGCAAAACTGAAACCACTAGTCTATTAAATTACAAAAAAACAAAGCACATGGGAAAGCTACTTACTTTCCATCTTTCCTGTACTTTAAACACGATGTCCAAAGGCATACAAATTGATTTTCACCATCAACAACTGCAAAAGCATTACAATAAAAAAAAAAAAAATCGTGAAGAAATGAACAAAAAGAAACTTAACTACGGCCGCAACGCTGGAATTATCAACTCGAAACTTCTCTGCAAGCAACTTTTCCGTTCAAACTCATAAACACGACTACAAAGGCTTACCAATCTGGGAAGTGTGTACCGTCTTTATATGGTCATATAATTCCTCCGGATTATCATACTGGAAATCACAAGTCTGCCATTTGCACATGTATACCCGAATCTGCCCAGGCTTAAATGTCGATTTCACTACATAATTTTTCACTAGTATCAAACTGTACACAAGTCTTCGAAAAAGTTCAATTTTTCGTGCTTAAAAAAGATTAATGCAATGCAACTAAATCGCAGAAAATAAAAGAACACTAAACTATGAAAGACATCGGAATACTGTGAATTTTTATTTGTCAGTATAAAAAATGCACACCAAAATTCGCATGTAATGGGGTTCACGTGCTTCTTGTTTTGCACGTTCATTTGCAATATATTCTGCCCTGACTTCATACTGCTTTTTCTGTTCTTCTGATAATTTCTTCCACTTGAAAAAAAGAAATAGCAAACGCAACTAAGCACACATAAAATGTTATTCGAATTAAAAGATTTAGACAGTCAATTTACCAATGAACACATTACCTCAATGCCTACAATCTTGCTAACTTCACCGAAACCAGCTTCTGGATTCTCCTGCATTACTTTTTTCCGGACTTCAGCCGAAAACAATATATAACCACTTTTGGAGCGAGCATTAAGCTTTGGCTGCGCCGCTAACCAAGTGACCAATTCCTGCAATTATTTTTTGATATTTAAAATCAGTTCTAATGTTTGTTTCATTTATTATGGAGCAATATTTCATTTCAACATCAGACTAACACAAAACATTTAGCTTAGAACACATACTAATTAATTACCCTTCCAGGAGTGGCAGCAGTTGTAGCAGTATGTTCAGTTCCATCATTTGATTCGGATGCTGTTTCATCCATGTCATCTAACGGTTCAATTGGCAATGATGAATTTGTGGTATGCATTAATAAAGGCGACATCTCCTGCAAAATGAAAATGTTAAAATCTGGATACAAAAACGTATATAAATAATATTTAAACAATAACATTTACAAACATTCAAATGTGTAAATAGTAATATTTCGATTTTTCCTTTATTTTTTGCGTGGGAAACAATCTCTAAACCGTTTCTGAATTCGAATATCAGCTTGTAGTTTTTTAAAGGGTAAATACCGGCCCTCCCCACTTTAAAAAAAATAGCAGTATGTCCTGCCCACTTTAAAAAAATAGCAGTATGCCCTCCCCACTTCAAAAAAAAATAGCTCCTTCCTTAAAAACCATAACCTCAACCTTTATTTACCTGAACTGTAAAATTTCTCAATTTTCCTCTTCCGTTCATCTCGCCGAGAGATGTTTGTCAAAAACATAACCAAGACAAAATTCGGTGAGGGATATAACTTAAGAACGTAATATTTAAAACTTATACTGACGATGATTCTCGCCTCTTTATTTTTGGTGAAATATCTCACCCACTATTTTCCCCTCTCTTTCACAGAAATGCGTGGTAATCCCATATAACACCCAAATTCTCTGCTTCTCTACCCTCCGTTGCAACAAAACTGCAAACAACTTCACACTTGCAACCTGACACATTGCTAATTTTGTTTTCTACAAGGTAGAAAAGCGAATTATTTAAAAGATCAGTCATAATGCTGGAATAAGCAGGAAAGACAAAAGGATATGGTAATGAGCACAGATAAGAGCATATTACGCAGAGGAAGCTCGAGATGACCAGTATAAAGAGTACTGCACATGTCCAATAAGCAACAGTTACATTTATTTCTTCCCTTAATGTAATTGTTAGAGTACCACATGTGATGAATAAGTCAAATCGAGATTGAACTTCATAATCGTCAACTAAAGTAAATGTAAAACAACGTAACAAGTTACAGAACTGACTTCACTGCCTGTGTCTATTATTTCTATTTGCATTACAACGAGATGATAGATTTCTATGAAAATACTTCCTACTTTTAGACAATATCCATTATTGATTCATGAGAAAGCTTGGGTACACATTCAAGCCAATATTCAGAGTTTACAATCTCACACACTCATCAATGCAACACGACATTCATTCCGTTACTTTCATTTATATAAATTGCACACGTAAACTACCTCGCAATTCTTCCTAAAACTTGCTGAATCACTGCGAAAAAAAGTGACAAAATAATATGCAAAAAGAATCTTCAAATAAAATACTTCCTTTTCACGATAAATAAATGGAAAAAATTTGATGAATCCATATATCAACAAACCTTTTCCATAACGATTGGAGTTTTGAAGTAATATATTTCCGGTTCCAGAACTTCCGGTGACAAATTGTAAGTCTGAAAGTATGAGATTAACATTAACTTCATTCTAAAAATAATATACATACACGCACAAGAACATATTCTCCCCTTGCTGCTGTTAAAATAATCGAACTCATTTTTTAATGAATTTGCAGTATACAAAAATGGAGGCCTTGAAAATTTTTTTACAATGACATCAAAGATAAGATTGAAAAAAAAAAAACACGAACTCTTCCTTTAGCATAATCTCAATGACTCATCACCATTCATACATTTAATCTATAGCATTTCTCCCTCATCAAATTTCTTCCCAGATTTTCTAACTTTCACAACTTATCATACATTGTCCTCATTCATTAAGCAACATACAGTAATGTCATCTTCACATTGTTATCCTTGTAAACAAATAAATCTGCCAAATGATATATGACCTGACAACAAGAAATAACGAATATACCTTTTCTGTTTACTAATGTTCCATTTACACTTACATCTAAACTAATTATTATTGTCCCTTCTCACAGTACCTGTCCTTGTCACAATAATCAACAAATCCGCACCAACAACTGCTGATATATTAGGTACAGCCAGCACTATTACCATTACTGCTGGTAGGTATTATTTAAACAAATAAGGAAAGGTAAACAAAGGTGTTCAAATTATACACAAACAACAACGATATCATGGAAAATAAAAGAACAACAGACAGACACATAAACACAAATATGTGTGTATACAGAACATTATGTCATAAGATAGCTGCAGTTACAGATCAGTCATCGTATTTAGCTGGACCAACAGAGACTACGATGACAACGGAAGCAACAACAACAACAACGACGAGGATGTCAGAGTGGTATCACTGCTGATGGTGGTTGCATCGGTTACGAATCAGGGTGTTGAAGGTTGGTGACCCATTGGGGCAGCGGCTATTACTACTGCTGCTGTGTTGTTTTGTTGTTGTTGCCAGTGCTTACGCTGCCCGGCTGGCTGATTACAGAATGCCGCTATGTCGCATGCAGGTTTCTGCTCCATCTACTCTTCTCTGTGATCGTTTGTACTAGCGGGAGGAAGACAGGGAAAGGCAGTGGAGGGTATAGCGGGGAGAAATGTAACTGGTTAGCTTGAAGATGTAGGCGACCTGCTGCAGTTCATCCAGATATCGCCTCAGCCGTTGGTGAGATGCAGTAGCAGCGCCGGTTCTAATGGTATCAATGGTAGCAGTGGTTCCAATGGTTCTGTTACATGCACATCTAACAAGTAACCCCTACACAGTCAACAACACTTTTCATCACATATTGACGATCGCTTCGGCTATGCGTCAACGTCAACAGCACCCGTTAAACATCACTACCCTACCTCTATCAATCTTGTGCATCTCCCGTGTGTGTGTGTGTGTGTGTGTGTGAATGTGTACAGAAAGGCACAAGGGAGTGAGAGAGAGAGAGAGACAAGCTTGGTACCATCAACCAAACAAAAGGATAGGCTCGTCCTCAAGGCAACACAAATGCTATGAACATAAAGCGCACACTTTCCTCTCACCACAAGGAAGGCCTTGTGTACTGTGTGTGTGTGTTGTGGTGATGTGCGATATGGTGATGTGCCAGGACATCGTCAATAGTTGTTGCCTTGTTAACAACGTATTTCATCTCTTTCTCTTCCTTTCTGCTCTCCCTGTAGAACCTTTCGTAACAGATGGGAAAACTTCATTCTAACTTTTCTTCATATATCATCTCTTCATTACGTCTTTCCCTACTCCTCTGTCTCCCCGTCCATTTTATATGATGAAATTCCTACACGACCCGTCAACATAATCATCCGTCTCCCCACCTTTCCCATCTTTTGCAGACAGATATGTTCTACAAATTTGTCTATCATGTCGGTGGACGCGGTGTGTTTCAGAACATGGACACTACTTCCTTACCCAAATAAAACCACAGGTAATGATGATCGGAGTACTCTCATATCATTCGTCCCGGTGTTATCTTCAAGTACCACACGCAACTTCATCGCTATCTTTTACTGCCCTCCTTCATGAAAAGTATCGATCCGGCAAACGTCGCACAGCTGTGAATAGTGGAGGGTACCAATTTGCCCAACATTCATTCATCTTTCTCCCTCTTCCGCATCAATTTTTACACATCGCACACCGAGGCACATGTGTGCATATAAATATATATATACGTACACACACATACACACACGCGCACACACGCGCACACACACATACACACACATACACACACGCACACACACACATACACACACATACATACATACACACACAAACACATAAATACCTATTCATAGCAATATAAAAAACAACTGAACTGCTGAATATAATTTTAAATTATTTCGAATTTTTGTTAATTACATGTCAAATTTATTTCAAATTTGAATATCTCTTAGCGATAAAAATTGCTCAGCATTCTTGTTAGTTACTACTACAAAATGTGTTAATTGAAGAAATCATTTTGAAAAAATAATCGACATTCCCACACTGCTGTTACGAGAAAGAAAAACAACAATAACTCTTTGATTATTTAATTGAAATTTCATAAATTTACTGAGATGTATTGAAATTAAACATTTCAATGCTCTTTTTTACCACTAAAAAAAAAAAATTGTATTTAAATAGAAGTTGTACAGTAAGGTATGTTTTGTGCAAAATTAAAACTATTTCATTTTCGCTTTAAAATTTTCAACAGTAATAATGTTTTGTGAAATTTAAATTAATGATACGGCATGTCTTAGCAATTAAAAAAAAAATAATAATAATGCCTACAGCTAATCATTATTCTGGAAAAATTGTCGAATTTTTAGAGATAAGAGAATCAATAAATGATAGGCAACCTTTTTTTTTAGCAGTTTATCATCAATTGAAAACTTTTTTTCAATTGATAAAAAAACGTCCATAAAAATTCTATTTTATATTTTAAATTAAAAATGATGAAATTTCATCATTACCAGAAATTAATTGAATTTATTTCATTATGAAATTCATTAAATTTATTTCTTACTTTAATACGACACAAAATGAAACAGAGAGAGAAGGAGAAAGAGAACACGAGGAGAAGGAAAGACAGAAAAGAAAACAATTGAAAAAAAGATTATGATAGACGACTTTTTAATATGGAATTTACAATAATCGTTTTGTAAGGCCTAAATGAACCCGATAATTTGGCTTTTTTTCTATACCAAATCGATTTTTTAAGGTGAATTTGACAAAATTTCCGTAAAAACATGAAAATCTTTTCCCAATGTTTTTTTTTTTCTTTCTCTTGTTTTCTACCATTCTCGTTTTTTTTAATCTTCTTTCTACCTTCCCTCTCTTTTTCTCTTCCTTTTTTTCCTATATTTAAGTTGAAATGTCAATGTTAAAATGTAAAGGTTAAATTTAACAATTTTATCAAAAACAAAAAAAAAACGCTGAAATTTCACATTATAAAGTTTATTTCATTTTTTGAAAAAGAAATTAATTAATTAAATAAAATAAAAAAATTTTTTTTAAATTATAAATATAAATGAGCAAAAAAGGTCGTTGTGGGGAGGAAAGAAATATATTTCCATTAATAAGAAGCAAAAAAGAGAGGATGTCCTAGGGACAGAGAAAGAGGGCAAAAGTAAGAGATTGAGAAGAATGAAGGAGACTTGAAAAAAAGGGAAAAAAGTAGGGAGGGAGGGGCAGGTTGGAAGCCTATTTGATTTGAAGTATAATTGAAAATTGTTTGCATTCCCAACCCAAAATGGAATTAATATAAAAGGTACAATAAGTATAGGGCTTTAGAGAAACTTATTGACATATGATTAGGTGTAGGAAGAGTGAAAATTTTATTTGTCATTTTTATTCGTTAATAAATCATTATAAATTCCAAGGAAGAGGGAGTGGAGATGGGAAGGCAGGGAGGTAGAGGAAGTGGACAGTTGCACTGTTATCGATTTAGGTTTCAAACAATAAAATTACTGTCAATTTATATTCCCAAATCACATTTACATATTTATTATTAAACTTAATTATTGCTAATAATGGCAGCATTTGGCTTTAGGAAAGATAAACCTAATCACCCATTAATATCCCCCTCCCCCTCCATCTATGTAACATTTCCAATCCGATATTACATTACCGATGATGCAATACATACATGATAGAGAGAGAGAGAGAGATATTAAATAATATATTTGTTATTTTGGTTAATTTTGAAAATATGTAAACGGGGCAGGAAGAAAAAAGAAAAAATTTTTTGCTGTCAATAATACTAATACTATTGTTAATAATAATTGAAAAATTCTCATTCCAAAACTTCGACGAAATTTTTAATTATTTTGATGGTGCAAAAAAAAAAAGTTATAGGAAAACAAATATTTCAATTTAAAAAATAAATAATTTCAAAATTAAAATATGTTGTATTATATAATCCTGTAATTCATTATTATTATAAATTGAGAATAATGATCCAAGTACAAATTGATAAACATTAAATGATATACTGATAATTTTTATCCGAAATATTTGAACAGATTTGTCATCGTTAAAGAAATTCTGTCACATGAACTACTGTTAAGTGAAGAAAATTTACAGTAAAAATAAATGCAATGAAAATTAAAAAAAAAATTAATTAAAAAGAAAATTAAAAAAAAAAAGAAAATATTTCAAAAAAAGGTAAAAAAAAAAAGAAGTTTAACGGAATTGAATGCAATGTCTGAGCAAAAATATAACACAATAGCTTTAGAATATGACTTTTATAATCATTTCTACTCTTTTACAGACAAAAAAAGAGGAAGAGGAGAAAATTGATAAATATCTAATTAACATTTTAATCAAAATTAAACAGCTCACTGTATGTTTGCTTGACTATTACAATCGTTACATCGTAATTCTTTCAATTTTTTTTTTTTTTTTTTAAATGAAAAGAGAGAAATCTTCGTAAAATTTTTTATGAAGAAAAAAAAAAAAAAAGAAAAAGAAAAAATATTACGGTCGTTTATAAATGAATTGAAATGTATAAGGAAGAGAGGAAGAGAGAATTTTGGGGAACATTTTTTATTTATCTATCTCCTTGTGAATAAGAAAAAAAGGAACAGAATTTGCACATTTATAAATTTGTATTCATTAATAAATTGGAACTTATATATAAATTTACATTGATATACAAATAAATAATTTTATAAATTTCAATTTAGATATAAAATTAGAATTTGTAAACAAATTCGTAATCATATTTAAATACATATTTTAATATTTCTATGAAGATTTTTATGAACGAAGGTACGGATGAATTCGAAAAAAAATGCAAAGTTTTTCAAATAAATGTGAAGATGATGAGAGAGAGGGAGAGAAATACAAACTGTTATCATGAAAAAACAGGAAATGAAAAAAAAATTTTTTCTGAATCGTTTTGCTATTCCTTTGCATTTATTTGATTTTAATAATGCATAAAGGATGGGAAGGAGTAAAAATAATTAAACAAGAAATTCTTCAATGAAAAATTTAATTTTCGAAATAATATTCGAAACTAATAAAAAAATCCCAACGTTAATAAATTTGAAAAAAAAAAATTGAAAAAGGTAAACTAAAAAAAAGACAAAAACAATCGGACAGAAATTTTGAAATATAATAAACAAATGAATTAAAAATCAAAAATAACATTAACCGAGGAAATATATATTGCTTTGTATGATAGGTAGAGGGAGGAAAAAAGAGAGAGAGATAGAGGAAAAGAAAGAAAGGAATGAAAATGGTGGAAAGTAAGAGGGGAAGGAAGTGAAATATGTCATTTGCCAATAAAATTAAAAACATAACAAAAAGTTGATGAAATAAAAATACGTTGCAAGCATTTTGATCATTTTTTTATTTTTCCATCCTTTTTTTTCTTCCTGTCAAACTTTCTTTCTTCTTCCTTTTTCTTCCTGTCTCTCCCTCTCTTTCACGCATAAAAAATTTGTTTTTCCATTGCAATAATAAGTAAATGTCGACAAATACACATGTCAACAATGACATGTTTATTATATGTAATATTATAAAGCAACAACAAAAAATTAATTTTTTTCTTCGATTTCTGATTTCCAATGAAATTGACATTTCAGCAACTAATCGATATTTAAATAATTGTATATAAATTTGGAATTTGGAGAAAAAAAAAAAACGAAATTACTCATTACTGGGAAAAAAAAAATATGAAAGCGAAGAGAACAGAGAGAGAAAGAAAGAAAAAATTTTTCAAGATAATAATAATTGCTCTAATGAAAAAAAGAAATAAATATTTTGAGAGAAAAATATTTTCCACTGTCATCATTTTTGAATATATTAAATCAAAGAGACAAAAAAGAATTTGTTTTCTCTCATCGTTTGTCTTTAATTCTTTGTAAATAACAAATTATGCGTCTTTTCACATTTTGCTTTCTCTTTATTTTCTGCAACAAAAAAAAAAAAAAAACGTTGTTATGCGCACATAACAAATTGAATTTTTGAAGAGAGAAAAAAAAAAAGAATGAAATTAAACGGTAAAACAAAAAAAAGGAAAAAAATAAAAACAAAAAGAAACTTTAATCTTTCAAAAAAGACAATTACGATAACTTAGATGAATGAATGAATTCAATACATTTGAACAGACAAGCAGACAAATACAGAGACATTGCATACAGACACACATACGAACATACATTCATTCATTCATACATCTATATGTGTATGTAATTAGCAATGAAATTTCTGAGTGCTAAAGATAATTAGAGAGGAAAAAAATAATATTAATTAATACCGGAGGAGGTAATGCTTCAAAATTATATTGATTTTTCATCATATTGCAATTAAACCTAATTTTTTTTTTTTTTCGTTTCTGCACCTCTCTTTACCAAAAATTTATTGATAATCATTTATTTAATAGTGATCATTTCTTTTTTTTTTTGATTTAAAAAAATTTTAATCTAATTTATTGAAAATTTGCGAAAATAACACAAAAAAATTTGCCTTCGGCACAATGATCGATTATGAAGAACCACTGTATTCCAGAAATCAATGAAGAATAATTTGAAAATTTCAGAAAATTATCTTACTAAAAAAAAAAAAAAAAACACTATTAAAGCTTTATCCGAGACACAAGAAAGATCAGTGGCGATTAATCTCTGGAAATCCATCTATCCATCCGTTTATGAGAAGAATGCAAGAAATTATTCAGTAAACAGGAACGATTGAGGTGTGCAAAGGCCGGAAATCAGTCTTTCGTTTCATTAATTAATTAAAAATATAAAACAAAATGTGCAAAACAAAAGTAAAAAAACACCATTGGAATGAAAGTAATGAAAAGATTGCAAGAAATTTTCCTACACTCTCCGGAAATCCATCCGTTTTTCCGTCTATCCAAACAGTTTCACATTTCAATCAAAGAACTGAATTATTTAACAAGAAAGAATAAATGAATTTATATCAGAAATAAAAAAAATTTTTTTTAATTTCTTCAAAAAATCATTGTTAAATTCATACAAATACAAAAAATGGAGAAGTATTTTTGTAAAATGAAAAATAAAAAAAAAAAAGAACCAAAAATGAAATATGGTAATACTTTTGTACGATCATTTTTGAAACACAAAATTCTCTTCCAATCTATTTTTTGGTAAAATCGGAAAAAAAAACAAATCGTAGTGATGGGCCATTTTTACCTTTGTCTTTTTTTTTTTTTTTGTTAAACCTTTAAAAAAAATTTTTTGATATTTTTTTGCTTTTTGTAACAAATTTAATTTCAAAATTCTCACCAATTAAACAACATAAATTAATTAATTAATTATACTAAATTAAAATGATTGGAAAAAACCAAAATCTAATTTCACTTGAAAATTAAAAAAAAAAAAAATCTTATAAATTATTTTTCTTCCTTTTTTTTTTTTAGTAAAAAAAGTTTTCCAAGAGAAATTTTGAAATGAAAAATTACTTTAAAAAAGAAAATTAATTGAAAAATATTCTATCTTTTTCTAAAAAATTTAATTTAATTACAAACATTGGTAACATGTATTCAACGACCACTTTTCTTCCCTTCGTTTTCCTTTTTCTTCTATTGCTATTTATCCCGGAAACAGACATAAAAATGTGGAAAAATTTTTTCAGAGGATTTCCTTTTTTTTTTTTCTTCAAATTTTTTCCGTTTTTTCCCATTCCTTTTCAGGAAATATAATTGTACAAAAATGTAATAAAAGGGCCTGTAGGTCCTTCCCTTTTTTTGTAGCCTTGATAATGGCCTTGGATGCGACATGGCCATAAATATATTTGCAATTTATTCATTCATTCATCCCAACGTATTACTGCATCAGTACTATCCCAGGCATCATTAATAAAGCATATACTATTAAAACAAATTTTTTTTTTCCCTAAATTAAAAAACATTTCTAAAAATTGGAAAAAAGAGATAAAGAGAGAGAGAGAGAGAGAGAGAGAGGAAATGATGACCTCGCCCTGTACCTTCGAATTTGGTACCCAATATGTTTTTTTTTTTTGCTGTTTTTTTTTTTCTACAGCGCCGCAACACAACGGACCGAACATTACCGTAACTGTAGCAATTTGTTGTAAGTTTTTAGGTAATAAATATCAATAGCAGCCATAATGATATTACCAATGATAAATGCATTATCGATCAATAATTTCAAGTGAAAAAAAAAGCTTCGAAAAAATTAATTAAAAATTGAACAATTTATTTATTTTTTTTAAATAAAAAGGTGGGAAAGAATAATAATAATAAAATATCTCATCATACTACATTATTATTAATTCATATTTTCCAATTTTCTATTTTTTTGAAATTAAAAAGTAAATCAAAATTTTCAAATGATAATTTTTTTTTTGTACACAAAATGTTTTCAACTTTATTTTAATTGTTTGTAAAATATTCCCTTTCTTAACAAAAAAAAAAAATCCTTCTTCAACTGATGAAATGAATTTCAATTAGTTGTAACACAAATTTCTTCTTTCCTTTTTTGTTTGCGAAAATAACAAAAATGAAAATTGTAAAAGAAGAAAGGTTGGGAAAAAAAAAGAAAAATTAAAAAAAAAAATTAAATAAAACGGAAAGGTACATTATTAGACCGTATGAAGGAAAAAAGGCATGTGAATGGAAAATAAATCGAATTTTTCAGAAGGTATTAAATTTTTAAAAATTTAATAGAAAAAGACAGCAAAGAAAAAAAAAACGAAAAAGAAAAAAAAAAACAAGCTGACAATTTCTTTTTTTTCTTTCTTTCTTTCTTTAAATATCTCTTTCTTTCTCTCACTTTTGATTTCAAAAAAAAATTATTTTAAATAATTTTGAATTTAATGAAAATTTTTAAAAATAAAAAAGAATGGCAAACTAAGCTATTCATTTTTTCGCCGTTTTTTTTAGCCTTTAACGTCATTCTTTTTTCATTAATTTTTTAATTATAGAATTTCGAACTGAAATAAGAATTATGATTAATTAATAAATTATTGATTGTTATTGGACACATAAATATTGTCATTTCCGTTAATTCAAAAAAATAAAAAATTAAAATTACAAAGCAATCCATTAATGATAACGTAAAGAAATACTACGAAAACTTCTAGGTAACCCAATAAAAGGTAATTTTAATTAAAGGTAAAATAATTGCACAATTAAGCAAATGTGACTAAAATGGGCCCATGTAAACTGGAAAAAAATTTCGATCAAATAACGGATATTTTAGCTAATTTGAAAAAAAATTTAATTACATTTAGCGACTTAAATTTTTTTTGAAACAACTAAAATTAAAAAATGTGCAATTAATTATCACCGAATTCATGAAAATATTTAAAAAAAAAAGGAATTGCGTAGATTGTTATCATTGATATTGTGTGAATATATGACAATTACAAGAATTTCAAGCATTTTGTGACATTTGCTGAAATTTGTTAAAATAATTTAAAAATGAGCACTTCAAAATTCGTAAATGAAAAGAGATTTTTCAAGAGCTTTTTTTTGAAACATTTCAAAAATTTACTTTTGTCGATTTTTTTTTTGCTTTTTAAGCTTAATGACATTTCGAATTGATTCATTCCGATTACTCCGATCAGTGTGAAATTTCATCTACCCACGCTGACTAATTTAAAAATTTTATTAATCCAAGCTGATTAATATCGAGCAATTTTCGTTACCTTCAACAATTTTCCTTTTCTACAACCTTTATAAAAACCAATAATTCATCATTACACATGAATTAAATTCAAAATTTCAAAAATTCATTCAATTTACGGAAGAAATAAGAGAGAGAGAGAGAGGGGGGAAAGAGGATAAAAGTGAAGGGGAGACAGAGAGAGTATAAGGTGGACGTAGAGAGGAAGAGAGAGGAGAGAAGAGAAGGAAAAATAGTTAAGGAAAAGGAGAATTTTCAAGAGTTAAAAATTCGCCACCCTAATTTGATAATATGGAAAAGTCAACTAGGAGGAGAGGAAGAAAGGTGAGTAGGAGTGGAGATATAGAGGTGTGCTTGGTGGGGTCATTAGGTTAAAAAAGGAAGAGAGGAGGAGGAAGAGATGGACACTAGAGAGGATAAAAGGAAATGAAGAGAAAGAGAAGAAGGGAGAAAGAAGAAGGACGATGAGGAGGAAGGAAAAATGAAGGATGAATGAAAAATAAAATGAATGATGAGGAGAGAGAGACAGTACTGGTGTACGACCAATACATACATACTGCAACAAATATAATTGGTTAATAAGAGAATTTTTTGGGGAAAACTAGATCATCAATTTTATCACAGCAGTCGATTTCATTTATTGTTTCAAAGAATTGGGAGTGCATGTACACACACATGCATACACATTGCATACATATACACCGATATACACATACAGATATACATTCATAGACATAAATAGACATACATACACAAACAGATATAATGAAAACATAAATTCATTGAGAAATGAAAAAAATCCATTTTTTTCCTGAAAAAAGAAAATTCATTTTGAGAAGGAAAAAAAATAGGAAAAATAGTTCGTCGTAGAATTTAAAACAGTACTAATTTTTAGCTTCATTTTCTTTGTTTAAAAATTTTTTCCTCTCCCTCCCTCTCTCTCTCTCTCACTCCCTCGCTTTTTTCTTTTTCATTCGACAATTATTTCTTTTTTTTTTTTTTATTTGAGGAAGATTGAAAAAAGAAATAAAAAGAATTGAAGATGAAATGAAAAAAGAGAAAGGATGACAATTTACACATTTAAAAAATCTTTTTTTTGAATTATAGGCATTTTGGCTGATATATTTACATATATGAAAGACTAATAATTTATCTTCGATAAATTATTTTTTTTAGAAAAATTTTTTTGCATTTCTTTTTTCCCTCGTTTTTCCCTTCCCTTCATCTTTACTTTTCCCGGTCTTTTTCATTATTGTTGCTTTTTTCCGTTCCTCCCTCTCTCTCCCTTTCTCTCCCTCCCTCTCTCTCTCTCCATCTGTCAGTCAAAAATAAGAGGAAAAAAAAAAACATTCAAATGAAAATTTTTAAAAAAAAGGAAAATTGTTCACCGAAAAAAAAACAATCATTGGCTACTCTCAAAAAAAAAAAAAAAAAAAAATTGCAAAATATGAATGACAATTAGTTCAAGGTAGAGAAAGGGAGGGAGTGAGAAGGAAAAAATAAAGAAAGCAATCGAAAGAGAAAAAAGATTTTTTGAAAAAATTCATTTTAAAATTTTCACAAAAAAAAAACCTCACGAATTAATTTCTTGGTATTTTTCGTTAAAATGCTATAGCAATTGCTTTTATTTTCTTGTCGATTCCAAAATTTTTCTTTTTCAATTTTTTTTAGCAAAAAATCATTCAGATTGAAAAACAGAAAAATGAAAACATTGAAAGATATATACAAACGTACAAACAAGCAGACACAGACACAGACACAGACACACCACACAGACACACCACACACACACAGACACACACACAGACACATACACACACACACACATACTTGATTGTCCCAATGTTTGAATAATAAATGAAATTGAAAGAAAAAAAAAGCATTCAATTTTTTTTTTTTGTTATTAGTAAAAATGAAATAAAGAAGGAGAAGGAAAACATTGAAATTTAATGATGAAATGAATTTTTCAAAAAATAAAAAATTAAAAAGAATGTCAAATATATTCATTAGAATGAATTTGGATGGTTTAAAATGATTGATTTAAATTTCAAAATTTCCCTTGCTAAAGATGATTAATTATGAATTAATCAATGTCTTAAATCAATAACTAATTACTAAATCTACGACTGGTGAACAAAAAAAAAAAAATGTTCGATAATTTAAAATTCTAAAATTTCTCTTTCTCAGAATTGATTCCAAATCAATCAATATCCTAATCAATAATTAATTACTAAAAGTGGTAAACAAAAAAAAAAAGATGGGTAATCCATACGATGCGAGATAAACAATTGATAGATCAATGAACAATTAACTCTATTAAGGTCAACAACAACACTTCAACTCAATTTAAAATCTTTCTTTCATATATTACCTAACAATTCATCATCGTTCGATTGTTATCTTTACCAACGCATTTATTGATTATTTTACCGTATATTTCCAGAAATCTCACATATCATTTGATGTCTGAAACCTATGAAATGACTCATTTCATTTTATATGTCATGGGAATTTCAATTTATTCTAACTAAACATCAAATACTGCACATAATCAACGATTCAATTTTGTGCCATCCTGTGAATTAATAGACAAAAATTAATATCATAAATGTAAATATTAATAATTAAATGGAAATTATAAGTGTGGTGCTGAAGTACAGTTTTATCAGTGATTCAATGTCCGAGTTATACCAGTGATTTAGTGGTATATGTCGGGAATTTCATAGAAATCAATGTTAACGATAAATAGTTGTACATTTAGTATAAATGCGAGACACACACAAATTGCTGTTATAAATGTGAAATTCATAGTAGGAAATGTATTTTCATTTTTGTTTACACAGTTCGAGCCAAAAAAAAAAAAAAAAATTTTTTTAAATAAAAATGAAGGGATGAAAAATAGACGTGGAACATGAAATTTCCCTCGTCTAAAAAAAATCAAATATTTGCCGCCACAAACAATAATTGATAATAATAATAATAAATAATAATAAAAAGTTTTTAAAATAGTTTTACAAAAAAAATATTGAAGATTTTTGAAGAAAAAAATTGTACATTATATAATAACGATGAAAAAAAAAAGAATACCAACATTTAAAAATACAAATGAAATGAGAGAGAGAGAGAGAGAGAGAGAGAGAGGCAAGATAACAACGAGCAAATGATAAGTGACCAAATGTGAATTCAATAGTTTGTTAGTTGAATAGACATGAAATCAAATAAAACACAAACAAAAAAAAGGGAAAAGAATTAAAATGCCCTAATTTTAAAGATTATAAGAAGCATATAAGAAAAGCAGAGCGAAGTTAAGAGAAAAGAAAAGCGAATTGTTAAAAATGACCGAATGAAATTTATACGGTAAGTGTCGTTTTTTTTTTTTTTTGAAGTTAAGTAATTGAAACGCCTAAAAGTTGGCATTTAACTTCTTCGTTGTTGCTGTTGCAGACAAAAAAACATTTGGGGTTAGGGTCACCTGAACTTCACTGGTGATAATACTGAACTGATAATAAACAAATGTTGATAAACAAGCAGCAGCCATGATAACTCAAACTCAGCCACTGATAATAGATGGATAACCTCAACTCCACTGATACTCAATTATTTCGCCCCTAACCCCAACTTAACAAGCATTAAAACCTTATCAGCCGGTATAGCGCGATAACCTCAACTGTCCCCACTGATAACAAACCAAATTTAGTCGCGGTAAACTCAGCTTCTTTGGTAATAAAACATATATTAGTCAGCGTAACGAACTGAGATAACCTCAACTCCACTGATAATATGCGAAAGTAACAAGCAAAAATTACTAGTGATGAACAAAACTTCACGACAACAAACATACATTAGTCGAAAGAACCCCAGCTCCACTGGTGTTGAACACATATGAGTGGAGTTCACGGAGAGGTCATGAACCCCACTGATGATACACGACAAAAAGTGATAATCGCAACCTCACCGACAGTAAGACATCCAGTCGTCGGGATAACGGGATAACCTCAATCCCACTGGTCGTAAGGATATATTTAGAAATTCCTCGAATAATGGAGTAACAATTAATTTCCATCCTTTTTAATTAATTCCTAAGAAATGAGAGTGCCACTCTCTACCGCAATCATGGCTCGAATCCTTGTAGCTTATTCGTCATTGTATACTTTTGTACCAAATATTATTATTAGTTCCTGGTGATATCAGTATCCATAATGGGAGAGAGCATATGGTTAAGACAAGAAAGTGGACAGGAATAAGAGGTATGCAAGGTGAAGGAGATGAGAATGAATAGGGTAAGAGGAAGAAGATAGGAAAGGTCAATTATTGATACCTGTGTAAATATAATAAAATGACCCTTTGCTTTAAGCCCTTTAAATGGTGTCTTTGTCTTAATTATTCATAATCTCTAAATACGTGTTTCAGGTATTATTCACTTTTTCTCTTTTTCTTTTCTCTCTTGTTTTTTTTTTGCCTTTCACTGTCTTCTTTTTCTTTCTCTTTTCGTTATTTTTGATAACAAAAAAAAAAACGAAAATTTAGGGACGAAATTGGTAATCTGATCAGTCACTAATATTTTATAACTAATTTTTTTTTATTTGTTACACATTTATTTATTACCACACAAAAATAAAAATTCGAGATTTCCAATTATACTCATTCAAATGATCCTTTTTCTCTTTCCCTCTTCCTACTCTTCATCTTTCTTTTTTTCTTTACTTAATTCTCAATGAAATATGCAGAATTTTTCTTTCATAATCTAAATTCCACTTCAAAGATTGGAGTTAATTCTTATATCTAAGTAAGATCAAAAGGAAGGGAGGGAGGGACAGAGTAAGAGATGGGCCAGTGGATAATAAAAATGGCCGATAAGACGGGGTCGAGATAGCAAGTAATGCGGCATTCATCAGGGAATTGTGGAATCCTAGAGCTGTAAGGTTGTAAGACAAAATACAGTTCAAAGGACCTATAACAAATTTCACTTCTCATCCAGAATCCTCCTTGAGAAATTATGGAACACTAGCATATATATATATATATATATATATATATATATTTGTGTGTCGATTATAATATCCGTCTGTTCGTCTGTCTCTCTGTTTGTCCCTGTGAATATTTTGTAAGTAATAAAAAAGGGGTAAAAAGATTGACCTCGAAAAGCGTAATTAGAATTGGTAACCCTTGCCTTATCGACCTCTTCCTCTCTTCCTCATTTCTCTAACCTTTTTAGTTGGTCTCGAACATTCAATACCCATTACTATTTTTACGTTAAATTGATACCATTACCATTAAATTGTTTCCTAATATTGATTATTATTTTCTGCATTACACACAAATCCACACGTGTATATATATACGGATATTAATTAATTTGACCATCACATATATAGTTAGATCTGACACTCTAAAATGATGTGTGCTTCTGTCTGTCTGTGTTTGTGCCCACTGGATTAAAACCAACCAACTATGTCTATTTATATGCTTATGCTCATATATACACTCATATTAATTAATTAATTAAGTGATTTGAGTCAAATCACGCACTCTAAAAGTATTATTGAATGTGTGTGTATGTGTGTGTATGTGTGCGTATGTGTGTGTCTGTGTCTGCGCCCGACATGTTTGAGCACATTAAATATGTTCATTTCATATATATATATATATATATATATATATATATATATGTATATATCAATTTATTTATTTATTTGGTCATCAACATATATCTCAAATCACACAGCGGGAAAGTATTCTGTACCAATCATTAACAACATACAGACGTGTGTGTGTTTGTCTGTCTGTCTGTCCCTGCCGGTGCTCAACATATTAGACACACCTACTTATATTAATTAATTAATTTGACCATATATACATATGAATATACACATATGGTCAAAATCATACAGTCAATTAGTACTCATATGTATCGGTCTCTCTGCATGTCCGACGTTATAGAACGCATAAAATACGCCTGTTTATATACATCTCTATATATACAACATATATATATGCCCCAGGATTATATCACTGTTATCATTTAACAAGACGAATGGTTTCCATTTGAATCTGACCTTTGAACTGTGACCTTTTATCGTTAATCATTATTTACATCTCAAAATGATCGCTTTGCTGTAAACATGTGAATTTTCTCCAATCTTTTTTTTGTCATCTGAACAAAAAAAAATGAGTTGCCACGATGAAACAGTTACAACTGATCAATGAATGCAATTTTTTTATAAAATTTTAAAATTATACCATTTAATTTTTTTTTTGGAATAGAAGGGTAGGGGTAGGAAGGTGTAGAAAGAGAAAAGGATAGCGTAAAGTGAGGAGGGTGGAAGGGTGGGAGAGGGAAATGAAGTACGATTAAAAATGGAAAATTAATTAGTTTAAAAATCTTAGGCGAAAAAAAATTGAAAGAAGAAAATGGAATGCAATGAATGAAAAAAAAAGAATGAATGTTAAGGAAAATTACTGTATGAAAAAGGAACTTAAATAGAAATATAACATAGAAAATTGGAAAAAAATAAATTGAAAAAAAATTTCATAAATTATTATTAGCAAAAATTGATGAATGCAAAGAAAAAAGGAATATTGGTTATAATTTCATAGAAATTTTCCGTTTTTCTTTTTTTTCTTTCCAAATGATGAATTTTCAAATTTCATTTAGAAAAACTGAACATTCGTTTTTTTAATTAAAAAATTTTTTCTTCGAAATTAAATTTAAATCTAAAATTTAATTCAACATCATATACATTGTTTTTTATTTTTTAATTACTTACATATATGATATTGAAAAAAATGAAAAAGTATTGTAATAACACTAGTTATACAAAGAATGGAAATTTTAAATTAAAAAAAAATTATTTAAAAAAACTGGTTTTTTTAAATAATTTTCAAAACAGCATTTTTCAAGGAAATTAGTTCTTTTTAACAAAAAATTTGAATTCATTAATAATAGGATTAATTTTAGATATTAAGTGTGAAAAAAAAGATATGGAAAGAAGTTTTATTCGCCAATTAAAAGGACAGAAGTTGAAAGAAAACGTTAATTCCTTTTCTTCATTTTTCTACGCTTTTTTATCTTTCTCAAAACTGCCATTATCAAATTTGAATTTGAACAATTTGATAAAAACGAATTAAAGAGGAAGGAAAAGAACAAAAAAAAAAAAAAAGGACGTCAGGATACCCACCTATCAAACTATTTTTTTAAGCCTATTTCATTTTGTATTTTAATTTCTCTTTCCTTCTTTCTTCTCCTACTCATCCTATCCATTCTGTCCTCTCTTGTTTTTGCCTGTCTCTCTGTTTCTTTGTTTTTGTCTTTTTTTTCATTGAAATTTTTACTTCGTCGGCATTTGTATTTGAATTAAACTGATGTGAGTGAGGGAGGGAAAGAGAGGAAGGTAAAAGTAAACTTTTGTAATTCAATTCGTTCATTCGTTTAAAAAAAGGCAATCAATTGGATTACTAAAATTATTTATGAAAATTTAAAAAAAATTTTAATTAAAAATGATTATTTCACTTAACGCAGGCAAATTGCAAGCGAGACATTACAGTAAGGATTATTAATTTTTTTCGCATTAAAAAATTTCATTTATATTCGAAGCTAAAAATTACTAGCAAATCATCTCCGGAAATTAATTACTAATTTGAATGAATTCGTTTATTAGCTAACTTATTTCACCTATTGCCATATGAAACAATTAATTGAAGTGTTGAAATGTCGGGGCGAAAAAATTATTAAACAATTACTAAATAACTACAGTAGTTTCAATTTCATTTAAATTTAATTTAAAAATTCTCAAGTTAAAAAGAATTGTGGAATTTTTATAGATACCGAAACTTATTAGAAATGAAATTTCGAAAAATACGAAAACAAATTAAAAGAAATTTTTGAAAATACTAAAACTAATTGAAAATATACTTTTAAAATTGTCGAACTAATTAAAAAAGAACTGCTGAAATTACTGAAACGAATTACAATTCAATTTCCGTAAATACGAGGATTAATTAAAAATGAATTTTGCAAAAATGCTGACATTAATTAAAAGCAAATTTCAGAAAATACTAAACTAACTAAAAACAAATTTTAATAATAATTAAATTTATTAAAAATAGAAAATTTTAAATTACCTGTGCTTAATGAATTGTTTTATCGAAATAAACTAACTAACAGGAAATGCTAAATTATAAAAAGTGGATGTTTTACTGTAAAAGAAGATAAACGAAAGTTAGGAAAGAGAAAGAGAGAGATATAAATGAAATAATAATTTTTAAATCAAAATACTAAATGACAGACCGTTTCAGAAAGAAATAGAGATAAAGAGAGAAGAAGAGAAGGGAAGAGAGGGAGCGCGGGATGGAAAGAAAAAGGAAACAATTTTATGTATATTTGTTTATATAAATTAAATGTAAATATTAATGTGGAAGTAAAAATGTTGCTACAAAATAGGAGCGTATCTGGAAGAGACAACGAGAAAAAGAGAGAGACAGAAATGAAACATTTATGATAATAAATAAAATGTCATTATCAATATAAAAATATTAAATGATAAAGGTAAGAAATATTACTGCAAAAAACGAAAATATCCGGGAGAAACAAAGAAAGAGAAGGTAAAAGTTAGAAATGTTACCATAAAATAAGGTTAATAACCGGAGAAGAGAGAAAGAGATGGAAGAGCAAAGATAAAGGTAGAGAAAGAGAGAAGGTGATAGAAGGAGAGAGAAACAAAAGATTTCCATTTATATATATATATATATATATAAATTCAATGCAAATAATAATATAAAATGTAAATACAAATATAACTGTAATGATAGGGTTCACCAATGAATACAGTGTTGATAAACTGGTGAAAAATTATAAATATATACATTGGAGAGAGAGGGAGAGAGAAAGAAAGAGAGAGGTAGTTGACTGCATTCTAAATGTTGTCATTAAATAAATTTATGATGCTTCCTAAAGTATAAATACGATTAAATTCTCTTCAGCATAAACAACAAAACCTACGCCAAATGATTTACAAAAAAAATTTTTTGTTTTTTAAAATTAATTTTTGGTTGAGATAAATAATTAAATTTTTTACATCGTCATTTCATTCAAAACCCGCATAGCACTGTTGATTTGGCCGTGAAAATTCTGCTAAAATGGAAGGATAATATAATTTAACAAATGCTTGAAGACAAAAGAAAATTTTTTAATCATCTAAAGCTAAAGTATGTAATTAATTTGCTTTTGCTAAGAAATTTAACATTGTAAAATTAGTTATGAAATGATAATGATGATGATGATTGGTTCTTTTGCAACCTTATTAAGATATATTGAAGAAGGGAAAAGAAAAAAAGGACAATTAAGTGATTATTAATAGTATTTGCATCATTATATGAATAAGTTATTAGAGATAAATTGAATGAATAAGAGAGAAAGGGGAGAGAGAGAGAGATGTAATGTAGGAAACAATTATTGACGTTAATTTCAAATTTTTAGATTTATATTTGAAATTTAAGCCTTTTTTTGTTGATACATGAATAATTTTGCGTAAAATATAAAAAAAACGACAATAAAAAAGGATGATGAAAAAATGAGAAGGAAGAGAGAGAAAGAGAGAGGAAAAAAGAAAAAGTGGATTCGACGACAAATTTCAATTTTCACAATTAAATTGAAGAATTTCATTAAATTGTTCATATTGATCAAATGATGTTTGATACCTCTTACTAATCTTTTTAATGGTGATGAATAAAAAAATTATTGAAAAATGTTTTTACAAAATTTGGTGAACAAAAAGGATTGAAATTTTTAAAAATTCCAATGTGTGCAACTTTTTAAAAAAATTTTTTTTTGCAATTATTAATACAAAATTAATACGAAACACTTAATAGCTAAAGCATCAAAATCATTTAAAATTCCTCCTGAAAAATGTTTTATAGTTTTAATATTTCATTTTGAATCACTATAAAGTTAGCAATGAACATTTCTTAGCTCTTAGTTTAATCAATTTCATTTTCCTTCGTTTTTTTTCACTTTTAATTTTTTTATTCTTATTTTATTTTAAATTTTCAAAAAAATACACAAGTGAAAAAGATAATGGAAAAATGAAAAAACAAATTCCATTTCTTGTTTTGGGTATTGCAAAAGACAAAAAAAATTAAATATTTTCCAAAGAATTCATCTCTTTAAATTCTATCAAAAAATATTGATGGATAATGAGTGAAATGAAGAGAAACAAAAATTTTTATTTGAAATTTTTAAAGGGAATGCTTTAAATTTTTCTAACAAAAAAAAAACTAGGTTCGAATAATATTTCGATTTTACACAAAATTTCCGAAATCAATTGATTGAAAATGGCAAAGCGGCAGGAGTGAAAGGGAGAAGAAATTTTCGTAGATTAAAATTAAATCAATCGCTAATATATATATATATATATATATAAATAAATAAATATATAGCACAAAATAATACATAACAAAAATATACTAATTAATTACGTATCATATTTAATTACTTGTATATTATTTACATTTTATATTTTGCTTCAATTATTTATATATATCTACACATATTATATATTTGTTAGAAAAAAAGAAAAAAAAATGAGAAAGTCAGTGAATTAATTACTCAATAAAACATTGCAAAATAAAAGGAATAAAATAGTGATAGTTAAGTGAGAAAAGAAAAAAAAAGATTGAATGAATGGAAAAATAGATTTATTTATTTTATGCATACAGTATGCAACAAAATTTCAATTGAAAAATTAAAAGGTTTGGAAGAGGGAAGATGAAAGGAGCGTATGAAACAAAATTAGTTAAAGGAAATTTTTCAGGATGAAAAGTTTTATGTTTCGTATGAAAAATATGCAGAACATTGTATTCAATTTCACTAAACCTATTGATAAAAGATTGAGTATGAATTTAACAAAAATGTTTATGAACATTTTTTAGGTGTTGAAGGAAGAGTGAAATTTAAAAATAATAAAAGAGAAAAGAATGATAAAAATTTCGGCCAACTATTGAAGCCAGTCACCTAACATATTTTTAGAACATTTATTTCTTCCATTATATTTTATCAATTTCAGTCCGTTTAATTTTTCTTGGATTCAAAAAAATAAACAATATATTTGTGTTGGTTTCAAACATTTTTTAAAGATGTATATACAAAAAGTGAATAAAATCGCATATATACTATAAAATAATTTTAAAATAATAATCGGATAATAATAATTCTTCTTCTTGGCGTTTGTCCCACGTGCTTGTAGGGTCCGCCACTGGGGAGCGTCGTCTCCACGTCACGGTTCCGTGCGTCATCCATAAGCGAGAAACCCTTGCTAATGATACGCATATACCGAGGGTATTGTCCATGCGCGTCTTCTCATGGAGAACGCCTTAGCATTCATGCGAC
>JABVXS010000560.1:0-28293 GCA_013365335.1 Madathamugadia hiepei
TCATACAGATCCTTCATTCATCAAATCGCTAAAGTTCGTAATAGAACTGATGGCCGATAATGAAAATGAATGAATTTCTTCGTTTGGGACATGATCTCGTAACGAAATTCCAATCATCCTTCGTTCCATAACTCGTACGGTCATCTCCAATTTCTGTATTTCAGCTTTTGTGGGTAGCCACGTTCCTCATCTATACAGCATCGTAGGAAGGACCGTCAAGTTGAAAATCTCCGCTTTCATCTTCGGTGTTCGAGAGGGGTGCAGAAGGATGTCTTTAATTTTGTTAATTGTTTGCCATCCTGCCTTTCCCCTCCGTTGGATTTCTCCCATGAGATTGTTTTGTGCGTTAACTTC
Source organism: Madathamugadia hiepei (assembly GCA_013365335.1). NCBI lineage: Eukaryota > Metazoa > Nematoda > Chromadorea > Rhabditida > Onchocercidae > Madathamugadia > Madathamugadia hiepei. Next base: position 355 of record JABVXS010000560.1, read on the forward strand.
TTGTTCTAAATAGGCGTATTTTTCGACTTCGATGACCTTACCACCTAGCTTCATTTGTGCTCTCGGCAAACCTTGTGATCTGATGAGCTTGGTCTTTAATCCGTTGATATAGAGTCCGATCTTGTTTCCGTCTCTCTCATGTTCACGCAGCATCTGCTGACTTTCAGGTATGCTTTTTCCGATGAGCACGATATCGTCAGCCAAGCGTAGGTGTGTAAGATGCTCACCGTCGATTGTCACACCCCTTTCCAGTTTGTTTTCCGTAACACCATTCTTAAGCAGGCCGAAAACAGCAGTGGAAAAATGGTGTCCTCTCCTTTATTAACTGTAATCTTAACGGAGTTGTAGAAGAGGGTGATTTCCGTTGAGCACTCCGTATTAATGTTCCTATTATGGCGGAACCAAATTTAGAGCAACTTTCGACCTCAAACTTGGGTAATTAAACCTTTATTATAAACACGATACACACGAGAAAAAAAGCAACATCAAATTAGGAAAACGATTATGTAAAGCATTAACAAAACACACTGCCCATTAGATGATTTAAAAGCACAAATGAGGATTCAAGTGGCAAGTAGGGTTATACCATCCTGAGAACAAAGGAATGGTGAAGCATTTTGGGTGTTGTTAGAGCTCATGTCGACAGGAGCTCTTTGTATCTTGGTGTTAGCTCTTCGATGCTATCCCAATATAATGAAATATTTTTGAAAAATTAGTTATCAAGGTTAAATAAGTGCAGTTGCAATAAAATTATTTTACTTAAAAAGATCAATAAGGAACATTATCGCAGGCATATATATTGTGTACTAAATGGTGGAGAAATATTCTCAATACCGTTGTTTCCGTTGGATGCTCCACATATTCTTCTATTTTCGTCAACAAAAAAATTGCCCACTCTCGCGTTCGTAATCGAAGCGGAGCCTGAGAAGTCAAGGCTGATTTTGCTCTCACGAAATGGCTCTATTCTGGCAGTAAATATCGTAAATCAATCTGTAACTGATCTTCGACTGAATGTTGAAGTGAACGGTCAATACAGTAGCATCAAAAAGGCTCACCTTTTTGAGGGCCGTTTATTGTGGACCTCAGCTAATTGTGGTGATACGCATTCTTGGGATAGTTGCTTGTATGGCGAAGAATATGATGTTGAGAAAAAGGTTATTTGGTTTTCTTTTTTTTTCAGTGGCAACAATTAAATGGTCTGTTTAATAGGCAGATGTTGGCATTAGAAGTAACTTCCGCTTTTTTTATCCTGTTCGGTGAAGTCGAGATTTTCGATATTTAGAAAATACATTTGAATCGATATTTGTATACGGGTCGAGTTGTTGATTTTGCATTCCTGCGTGACATTACAATGCCGATAACTATACTCCCACCAAATAAGGTGGGCCTTATAGCAGTTGACAATACGGCTCGGCTCACATGGGAATCTCCAGTATTGCTACCATTTCAAGGTAATTTGTTAAACCTGTTCGACGCACTTTTCCAATTTCTGGTAATCAATTTCAGTCTGTAAATCTGGAAATTTATCTTTAGAACAAAGTCTATCCATCCATGATAAGTTGAATAAATGTTTAACTTTCCTTCTACTGAAGTACTGCCGAAAACTCAAACTAATGTATAATTTCCGCAATGTATTCTTTTAAATTTCAAAAAAAGTATTTCAATAGGTCGAGGTGCTTGGCGTAATTTGGTTTATGAATGTCGTATAATTAGTGAAGATAACGGCAGCACAACGACTGGATTTGCACAGTTATCTGAGACCAGCCTGTTGATACCAGTTTCTCCTGGACTTCGGTACCATGCATCTGTTCGAGCTTGCATCAGTACCATATGTTCTTCTTACGCTAATACTACCAATGATGCATTTTCTGCACTCACTGGTACTATATATGCATTCTTCAAAAACTTCAGAAATAATGATTAATTTCTGAAGACGTTAATCGATTGTCCGATTCTCATTTGTTTTTTTTCACTCTTTTTAGAGCCTTTGTTTATCGTATTCAATCAGACTACCAATAATAATATCAGCTATTATGGTATGCTCGGAGATCCAATGGAAAACTACACACTATGTAAGTTCTTTTATCAACAACCGAAGTGAAAACAACTGAGTAAGCATTGGCGACACATTATTTGGAATGAGGAAATGCTGATGGATGAAGCAGTTCTATTGATTGAATGCAGCTTCGTTCTTCAAGGATCGAATCAAAATTAATTAGAAAGGAATTTTTATGACGATTTATTGCTATCCTTTTAGCTGGTGCAGTACCGGTAACTGGAGCAACGGTATTTGCGTATGATACGTTAATGAAATCCTTGTATGTTGCTGAAACGGAAAAGGTTAACAAATTTATTTTATATTACTTTACTCAATTAGTTATGAGGTAATTTTAAATAAACATATTAAAATGAATTGTAGAATTCCATAATGCGGATACGCGATGACGGTTCTCATCAACATTTCTTGGATTCAGTAAACGTAAAGTTTATAACAGTGATGCCTCAGAATGCACTGATCGTTGTAGCATCTGATTATTTAATAGCATCATATCGTTTAACATCTACGTTTGATCAAGAGTGGGTATTTTCATTAATTATGAAATATATTAATCTTTTTTAAGTGGAATGAAGTATCATGTCAAAGTAATCTCGAAATGTTTAGCGCTCAAAATGAACAGTACTGTACTGTATAGATTACTGGAAAAAAACGAAGGAAGCTAAACTTTAAGCAGTCTTATTTACTTTCAAAACAACGGAATCCATTTACATCTGAAAGGAATCGTTCTCATGCAATGTAAGTATTTTCAGGATCTATACCTGCAGTACTCTTGGAAATTGTGGTGAAGTAGTTGGTTTATCTGGTGATCTCGAAACAGGGGATATTTTGTATCTGCTTCGTTTTTCAAACGGAACAACAAACTTGTATGGTCATAATCAAAATGTTCGAACAGCCTATTTCATTGCTTTCTCAAACGATTTCCCTGTGTTAGTTATGCGTATTTGATTTCATCGTGGTGAAGTAGAAACAAAAACTAAATTCAACTATGTTGAATTTAGCGATGATTTTGAAACTTTTATCAAATTCAATCATCAAATTTTGAAAGGAATGCATTCCAAACCTTGCCTGACTATGTTTTCAAGTCTGAAAGATTTCTTTGTTCGATACAAGTAAGCGATACTTATGTTTACATCTGCTGTGCGAAATAACAGGCAGTTTTGGTGATTAGACAGGAATGGTTTTTTCAATTAACTTTTTAATCAAAATTTTGTTTGAGAAGAGTTCGTTTTAGATTGCGGCAGTTAATTATTGTTAAGGAGAAACTGGTATTTATCACTGAGACAGGAGAAGTGGGTGTCTGTGATAAAAAACTCGGTTCATTCAACGTTTATCTGGCATTCAAGAATGTGGCTCTTGCACCACTGTTTGATCCGAATCCTATAAAACCAATCAAATTCATATCACCTTTGACGACGGATGATAGCAGTGCTAGAAATATTCTCACTTGGAACACTGAACCGGAATTCTTGACGGGGAAGATCATTTTTAAGGTTTCTTGAAAACTTCGTAATTCGGCCAATTTTTGAAAATGTAGACAGCAAATAATTTTTGAGATCTTATTTAAAAAATACATTTAAAATATTAGATTGGTACTGCTTGAAAATTGTACTTGTCATAATCATTTTTACACTTAGCATGTGACATGATAATGAGTCATTTTAAAATCATACAAACAACAAACAATTTTCCCTTTCTCTCTGAGTACAATTCGATATTGTCTAAAATTGAAAGCTTCAGATCACATTGTACAAAGAACATTGGGGTAGATTCGTGGATTATTCATTGTTGCATAGCTATACGATAAGCGACACACTTCTTCGTCAATGGCCTTCGAAACAAGAGTATGACGCTGAAGTGGAGGTGGTAACTGCTTGGGATTCAGTATCAATAAACCAACGTGGCCTGATAGCACCAACAAAACCACCAACTCCTCCGACAAATCTGACCATTTTCGCCACACAACAGGTCCTTTTCTCTTCTCATCATAAATCTATTAATCTTATATCCGTCAACGTGCAACTCCACATATGACATACAATCGATACATTCGCATTTTCGTAATATTCTTCATACTGCTTTTGATTATCAAACAACTCAGGAAATTTTACTGTAACTTAGTGTTTTGAAAAGTAAATTTTACTGTAACTTAATGTTTTGAAAAGTAAATTTTACTTGTGTGATTGTTATTATATTACAGAAAACCGTAGATGGAGCTCGAGCATTGATGGATTTATTTTGGGAAGAACCGGCAGAGTGGAACGGGGAAGCATTGAGTTACTTGGTCAATTGCACAGTGGATGGTGTCAGTGAACTGATCGCAGAAGTACCAGCTACAACTCGGTTTCATTCGTTTAATGTCAAATCAGGAAGTGTCAGTTGCGCTGTTGCGGCACGTAACGAACCCAAACTTGAAACATTTTCGGAACCTGTCACCATTGATAGCAGTGGTTGGTGTATTTTTAGTGCACTTCATACAACTTGTGGAATGTACATTCTAGTGTGGAATAGCTGATTTCTTCATGCAGTTTCTGTCTTCAAATTAGTTCAGCAGATGATTATTTCCAGAATTACGACCACTGGTTCGTTTATTTGCTATTGATTCTAACAACAATGTGTTTTCTATCTCAAACTGGTCACATTCTTCGTCTCAACTATCGAATCGTTCCAAAAGACAGACTTCATCACAGCTAACTGTATGCTTTTTGAACCCATTGCAAGAAAATCGGGAAACAGCTGTGAAAGATCCTATTTTCAGATCACAGAGCAGTCAATAGCTTATATTGGCAATGACTTGTATTCGATAAGAAAAGATTTCGACTCTGTTCAGTCTTTTCTGCTTCGTCTTGATCCCAACAATGTGGAGAACATTCTACAGAAGGCAAGTAGTAAATGCATTAAAATTGAAGAAATATGAATTTACTAGCTATTTCAGGTCTCAATAGGCGGTGAGCTCGGTAAAGTAGACGCAATGACGTCTGATTGGGTAGCCAATCGTTTGCTGCTCGTTTCAACTGCACGTGTCATGCAATTACCTCTTGATGCTACTCAAGTATTCAATTTACTCATACTTTTTTGCATATAGAGATAATTCACATGAATGGGTAATCGTACATTGGCGCCTGTCATCGTAACATCTCATTGTTATCGTGAGGTTTAATAGGATTTTATTGTTATTCATTCGTGGGCATAATCAACTCAATATTATTAGGCGACTAATTTCAGAGCCTTTCGGTGATTACACCACATCGCATAATGAATCTTTCATCAGGCGCTGGTGATGCAAAGCAACTACTTTTCGACCCATTTTCCAAGTTCATTTTATCTTTTAATTTTCTTGTGGTAATTTTTTCCTTCTTTACCATTTATGTTTACATTTTCAGAATTTTACTTTATTTGACGGATTTCAGCACTGGCTTCTTACTCACGAAAAACGGTTCACTATTCGCATTGGATTTTAACATGGGTGTGGAAGAAAATATGGCTTTGAGGTTCCTATTCTTGTTTTCAGTAGAGACGTAAGTTATGAAAGCTCTATTTTATTCAATTTAAAAAAGATATTAAATTTGAAGCATTATCCATCAGGTTAGAATGTCTGAAGTCAGAAACGGTGTCGTGGATGATGCCTGATTTCTCATGGAATGTGGCTTCTTTGCCAGCGCTTTATGTGCTCACATGGAATGGTATGGTGCGCGTTGATTTGACATCTCTGAAATGTGAAGAAATAAAATTTGCTTGGGAAGAATTTGGAGGTATTCGCTGTCTTATTTATGGACAAAATAAGGAAATGTTATTAAAAGGTGTGTTTCTTCAATTTTCAACGCAGCTAAATAATTGGGCCTTTCAGAAAAAGGACTCAAATCAATACTATCATTCGCTATCGCTGATAAATTGTACATTTTTGTCACCTCCTCAGCGTTAGTTGTCTACGCACTGGGCTCGTCAACAGCACCGATCTCGATCAGTGGCTCACCCCTCAAACAAATTCTTGTTGCCACACAATCTACTCAGCCATTTCCGGGTCTGTGCGTCCTTTTGTTTCCATAATTCCAGTTCTTTGTTCAAATTTGCTGGTTTATTTAGATTAAAATAAAAATGACGTTGAAGATCAGTGAGAAAGAAAAATTGCATTCAATCTTTTCAGAAAGCTGATAATTTATATTTGAAGTTATTTCTATAATACCTTCTCACATGGTTTGTACTGAACAAAACTGCTTGCGAAAGTTCACTGGACCAATAACGTAAGAAGACTTTGAAATCGTTTGTTTTTTTTAAACTAAATCGATTCTAGAGCGATCCTGTTTCGTCTTACCACCAGCATCCGAAATTAAGTTCACTGTACAGAACGAAAAACGAAGTGGAGCATTAATTTCGATTGAGGAGCCTCAGTTACCTAATGTTTGCCCTGTATGTTTTCGTTGTCCTCATCAATCGTTTTTTCTTTGAAACTGTTTTGTGCATTCATTTACTGCAGGGTATCTCACTGCCTCCGACTCAGTACGAAATCCATTTTCAACGAAGAGCATCTGACAAAATTCGCAACATTCACAGTATTAGCAATATCCTTCACGTGGAGAACGGTGTTCTGGACAAAGAAGCTGAGTGAGCCGTTTGAAGTTAAAGCACAAGTTAAAAAGCACTTAGCTGTTAATCAGAAAACAAATAGTTCATTCCGTTTGTCGGGGACAGATGTTTGTTTTCGGCTTGTAACATTCTACTCGCACAAAATTACTAGTCCATTACAATAGGAAGTATAAAACATAAAGTAAGTTGATAAGCAGTGATACATTTAATTACACAATAAACAAACAATCTGATCAGTTTTTACCGCCAAATCCGATTGGTTTTCTTCGGTAATAATTGACTGTTGCCTCGTAATGGTTCTTCTCCGAGATGGAGATTTTGAGCTCTGGTGAGCTTCTTTCGACCAATCATGGGATTCAGTTGGTTCTTGGCATCATCTGGATGATTATCAAGCACTTCCGTTGACGTCCGGAAGCACCTGAAGTTCTTTGTGACATCAACCTCATATTTATTTTATAGCCGTATGATTTCGGTCCAGAAATTTTCATCTGGAAGTCTGACTACTGATTCCGAATAAACCTGATGTGTTAATTATATCATTCACAGTGACACCTCTGTCAGCATGACAACGTCATATCATATTGCTGCTAATTGATGTCATTTTACATGTCTGATATTTCAGCTATTATATATCGGTATCATGGTTTAATCGATATACACCAGTATCAGAACCTAGTGCGACACGAATGCTTCGTACAGGTTACGGTTTCCCATCACCACCACAAGATCCAGTTGCTTTTGCGTTTACTCCAGATATTGTATTGCTTTACTGGAAACTACCTGCAAAACCCAATGCACCGATCCTTGAAATTAAATACATAGTCCGTTCGTACAATTGTTGTTATCATTCATAATTAATTGTTATATTATCTATCATTATTTCATTTATTATTTCTTATTATTATTAAACTGTCACTGTTATCATTGTTATTACTAATTATTTCGACTATTATTACCATTATTAATTTATATTATTATTAGTAGAAGAAATACTAGTAATATCTATAGTCGTAAATTCTTTGAAGAGATTGATTAAATAGATGATTTTGGATTGAATTTATCTAGCATTTTTACAGATAACTCAGCTTAGCGCTACGCAAATTTCGCCTTCAGCAATCGGAGCGCAGCAGTTAGAAGGAACGGATTACGCCGTCACTCCAACAGATGTCGTTTCTTGTTTGAATGATCCTTGTTCTGCAAAGATTTCCAATTTGAGACCCTCTACCGATTATAAATTTTGGGTAGTTTTTGTATAGAAAAGTAAAAAAAATGGTGTAATAAGTATTATTTTCTTGTCTTTTCTTACTTTCGAATTTAATGGTGTTAATTTCAGCTAAGTTAACCACTGCAAAATGCGAAAGATTTTATACTTTTTGATGTCTAACTTTTTTAATGCGCTATCAGTCAAAAGGCAGGCTATGAATTCAGGTGCGTGCTATCCATGAAAGTCATTTAAACATGCAGTTTGTGGATCGTGCGGAAGGGAATTCAATAGAAGCCTCAGTTCGTACGAAAGATGTAGCTGGAACATTACGTGTTGACAATATTACTGGCAGCTCTGTGTTGTTTCGATGGAATTCTCTAGACCCTGAATCCTACCCGAAGCGAATATCGATTCAGTATCGTGTCGTATGTTTTCTTCCACTTGTTTTTTCATTTTTTTAATAGAATGCTGTTAATGATTTTCAGGTCACATAAAGTTTAGAATTTTTGTCATGGCTCAAAGAGAGTACCGAAAGAAATATCTGCGAGGAAAAAGTCTAATACAGAATCAAAAAAGTAAAACCATCGTTTTCAAAATATTACCCAGACATTTCTTGACTGATTTTCTCAGTGTTTAAGGTGAGAACGAATGCTGTCTGGAAGTCACCGTACAATGCATCCTTCGAAGGTTCTGTAAAATCAGTGACTGTAGTTGTGCGCTCATTGCATTCAGCGACCACTTACGACTATCGTTTTGCGGCAGAATATGTGGATAGCTATCGTTATGCAAATCTTCATTATTCGTATAATGAAACTTTTTTGCAAGTTTCACAACAATTTCGAACAAAACGTAAACGTTTTCTTACTTTCTCTGTGACAAAACATTTGCAAGAAAATGGAAATTTTTTTGTTCATCCAAAACATTGGGTTTTTCAGCTGGAACTCCTTTAGCTCCGGCAAGCATACGTCTTGTTCAGGAATACAACGAATGGATAGTCCGTTGGGAAAAGCCACTGAATGATGGTGGTTCGCCTATCACTTCATACGCTCTCGAATTCAGGTTCTAATGTTTTCTTGTGAAATTTGCGAGACCAATCTTCATTTTTTCAAAAATTGAGGTTGAAATAGGGGTTCACCGATGGAAAAGATTCATTCAGATTTATTTTTTTTGAAGACCAAATGAAGATGCCGAGTGGGAGATAGCTGAACGAGGATTAGAGGGTGGTTTCTCGTGGTGGAAACCTTTGAGAATCAATTTCAAAGCTGAATGTGCTGAGTTTCGCATCAGAGCGGCTAATTCAGAAGGTTTCGGTGCCTACGCATATTCGAAGCATCAAAGTGGTAGTACTGTTTTGAAAATTTGTTCGTTTAAATCATAATTTGTCGGATGTACTAGATTTTCCACTTATCCAAGCTTCATGATTCAGTTGATTATTATGAAATTTTGTACTTCCTATAACTTCCAGATCGTTTAGGAGAATCGCACGCTTACTCATTATGGATTATAATCATCACACTTCTCATCGCTATTCTTTTATTAACTACAGTCATCGCTGTACTGTTTAGTATGTCTTATTTCCACAAATAATTTTCATTGTTAGCAAAATTTAACTGTGAATTTAAAATTTTGGAAATTTCTTAATCCTGAAATGTTATTGGAGAAAACGATCATTAATAGTGATTGTGAAAAAATCTTCATGGTGAACTATGATTTATTCCTTCTGTTTTAGTATATTATCAACGAAATGACAAAAGAAACACTAAGATCCGCTTGCAAGATATCAGTCTGCACGGTTATACGAATTCAATCAGGCGGAATATTTTTCCTCCGCATGTTACCAGTGATCTGAAAAGTATGTGATAATTTGAGTGGTGAATGCTACATGAATAGGCTTTTGATGATTTTTTTTAATTATTTTGAACTGAATTTTTCCAGCCATTTCTCGGATACCGAAAAACAATATCAATTTGTCTCGCATAATTGGGAAGGGGGTTTTCGGGGAAATTTACGAAGGATTTGCAAGTGGATTACCTCAGTCACCTACAAAATCAGTCAGGGTTGCTGTTAAAGTGCGTTTCGGATTTTTGGCTTTAGCTCCATTTTTTGCATTTTAAATGAAACCAAATGAAATGTTTCTTAACTGAACTTTTTTTATTTAGTCTTCCTCTCCAGTATGAAAAAGTGATTCCAAATTTAGGCTCTTAGAAGCGGATTCTCCGAATCAGATAGAATGAAATTCTTTCAAGAAGCAGTTTTGATGAAGTAAGTTTGTGTTTTTGTTAAACATAATTAAGAAATTTCAATGAGAACTTTCGAATCTTAATTTTATTTTTTAAGCAGTTTTGACCACCCCAATATTGTCAAATTACTGGGTGTTTCACTCGAAACAGAGCCGTATTTTCTGATCATTGAACTGATGGAAGGCGGTGACCTTCTCGGGTTTCTTCGTTCCAGGTTTATTTCATTTCTGTTTGATTTGTTTTTTTTTCTCTGGAATGAATAATATTTGAATATCTCCATTCTGCAAATTTTTTCTTTCATATGTTTTATTCATTCGTTTAGCCGTCCATCTGACTGTCTTCCATCTCAGCTTTCGTTATACGAACTAATAGAAATGATGGTTGACATAGGACGTGGTGCTGCATATCTAGAACTTAAGAAACGAGTACATCGCGACCTAGCAGCTAGAAATTGCTTCATTTCTTCAAGAAATTCTAATACACGAATTACAAAAATAGGTAATAATTCATTTCCTGGTGTAATATAAATGATTCGTGTGGGATCTTAAGCGTGGCATATAAAATGATTGAACCAAAACAATCTTGGTAAATGTTTTAAAAGATTATGAAACATTTAAGGTAGTTTTGATATACAAAAAATAGAATAATGTAGACGTTGGTCAAACCTTAGCTGTCATTCATGCTCTCAAGTGTTATTCCTCATATTATTGCCGATTTTGGCCATGCTCGTGATGTTTATGCAAACGATTATTGCCGTGTACATGGGGATTTACCTTTGCGTTGGCTCGCACCAGAATCAATCAACGACGGTATTTTCACATCGAAAAGTGATGTTTGGTCATTCGGTATATTAATGTGGGAAATTCTGACTCTCGGGCAACAACCTTTTTCAGGCAAAAATAATCTTCAGGTATGATTTCCGTAACAATTTGGTTCAGTTCAACAAAACAGATCCTTACAAATGTTTTCATAGAAGGATTTTGGTCGAAAATTGAATCCACGTTATGAAAAGTTGAATTGGAACTTCCTTTTATCAAAAGCACTTAATGGAATAAATTTTGCTTCTACGAGAAGTAATAAAAGCTCGAAAATTTTCTTTGACGCTTTATAATTTATAAAAATCCTAAACGCCAGTGAAGTTGCCGTGAGAATTCAATGACTTGTTTAAAAATTTTTAATCAGATATTCTTTTTCCTTTAGGTGATGTCTTTCGTAAAAAACGGTGGGAAGCTCGAAAAGCCACAGTTTTGTCCAGATGAAATGTAAAGTGATTCTTGTTCATGTTCTTGATATCCTTTTTTATCTATTTATTGTGTGAAAGGAGCTTGTTGTAGTTTCGCCATTGTGGAACGTGCTTGGACTTACGACCCGGAAGAACGTGCACAATTTGCTGATCTTTTACCGGAATTGGAAACTTTACGTGGTTGTCCATTTTATCAGGTATTTCAACACGCATTGCTCACTTCTCCATTCTTTTATTTTCTCTTTTTAGGGTTTACACTGTCTGTTACGGTTAATTCAAATCTGCTGCTGCTAAAATTAATTTTCATTCATTTTTCATGTTAAATATTCTGGTATAGGAAGATACTCCGTATCCGCCAAACTCTTTATCAATGAAAACTGATTCAAATTTCGAGCTTTCATTCAATTCTAACAGAAGTCATGGAGAAAGTGGACGTAGTGGAAGTGTAAGGTTCGACAAGAGTGGTCAGTTTAATAAAATGAAGTCAGATTGGTCTGCAAATCATAGTAATCTCAAGTTAGTAGAATAGTAGAAAACAGTTATATCTGTTCTTTAACATGGACAATTGTTTTATTACTTTTTAGACAATCCTTCAACGAAGAAGCAGGGTCGTCCGTCAGTCTTACGTTCGCTTCGTAAAGAGCGTTCTAGACCGCTTGTATGCTGTTTTCGTATCTATAATTTTAAATCGGTCTCTCCACTGAGAAATTTGAATCTTTGAGATAGAAATTTGCATTTTTTGAATTTTCGCTGACTTGTAGTTCTAGTAATGATTGAACGTAAATAATATCACATGGACTCTTTATATTGTATGTTTATCATATGCAGCCAACTCTCGTTGATTTGGAAGTCAGTAATCGAAGGCCGAGGTCAGTGAATAGTATTGCAAGCGATATCGACTCCTTCATACGGGGTTACGCATTTTCACCTTCATTCTTATACTTTTTTTACTACTTCTGAATTAGTTGTTTGGTCGAATATCGTTTATAAGATAAACGAATTTCTTTAAGATTGTGATGAGGGGTTTGACAACAGCGCCTTCAAATCAAGTGGTTATTCCGGTAAGATGCTTTTTTCGAATGTTAATTTTTATTTTGCTTACTTCGAACAAAGATGTCAAACTTAGTTTTTTTCAAGTTTCAGAGACATCGAAAAAGTCATACAACAAGGACGCACAGATGAATCAGCAAAAAGTTCCTGAACCTTCTAATTGTTCTCCAGTATCGTCATCATCGGCAAGCCCCCATTCTTCTCCCAGAACTCCGTCATCTAGTGACAGCGACATTCCATCAGTTTACTTTCGGCCAGCACGAGTTAGCCGAGTTTGAAATAAATTTTATCAGTTTTTTTGTTTTGTCTTTCTTTAAATTTCCTGTCTCTAGTTCTTTATTTTTATTCTTCACTCATTTCATTTTTCCTCTTTTTTTGATTTCAGAAGCTAAAAATCCGTGGAATCAGTAAGGATAAAGCTTATGAATAAAAATAGGAAAAGAATAAAATTTTCCAACTTCAAGATGCCAGTATATTTAGCAGTAACCATTCTTTCCTTTTCTGTTGCACATGAGCAAGTATGTTTAGATTTTTTAAGTGTTTTTTAGGAAACGTAGATGATATAAGCAGTCAGGTACCTGTCTAATTTTAGGTGCTGAATTTACATTTTCTCGTTGCTACTGTGATATTTTTGAATTCCATTCAAACTAATTTTGTTCTTGCTAGAAAAGTTTTTAAACTTTATTGTCAAGAGGAATACTGAATCCTAGTCATTTTGAAAGACGTCGTAAAATGTAATATTATCGATCAGACATCAAAAATTTTGATAGTTGATTAATGGCTTACAATACAAACTTTTCGCAAAGATGAGCGATGTCCTCAGTGCAAGAAAAGGCTTGATTCATCTTTTCTGGAAGCCAGTAAGTCGTTCTTTCATCTTTGCAACGAATGGAACTGTAGCCCTATTTTAAAGTACCATTAGCGAAGAATTTTGGTGAGCAAAGAAAGAAAAATCACCTTCGTCTAGGTCTGAAAATTTCCCGTCAATATTAATTATCTGAGTTTATCGGGGGCAGAGTTTTGATTGAAGCTCGATACAACTGACTGTCCTCGGCTAATGTCTAAAGAATTCAGTTTCATACTGAAATTGGAATTCCTTCAACTCAATTTTTTAATGCAATCGTCTAAATTTCAGTAGAAAGCAAATCCGGTTAGTTACAGGAGTCCAAATCGTAAGAAGAATAATGCAGGAAAAGTTATGTTTACTAGTAACACGCCAAAAAAAATTATGTGATAAACTGTTGCTTTGAGATTTGTAGAAAGTGATTGAAATATTATAGTAACACAATTTAACAAAATTAGGAAATGAAGAAAATTTAAAATTTGTCATCCTATTCGCGATCGGAAACCATTTCTGTGACCAACTTTCATTATTAGCATCTTTAACTTTCACTTACGATTTTAATATAGCAAGTAATGAACAGTGATTTCCAACTTCCAATGAACTAAGCATAAACTGATAAAAGAAATGATTCCTTCAACAGCTGAAAAAAGCAAGTTGATAGAATTGAAAAAGCACCAAATACCGCTTGTCGCTTAGCCGAACCATATGGTTATCAGTCATCGAAGAACCGAAAACCCACGTTGTCGTTACAAGCCTCGCCCCCTTAAACCAATATTCACATTATACTATATTACTGTAACCCTTTTCACGCACCTTGTTCTCATTTTGTATGTTACATTCGTTCGACGTCCTCATAACTTTTTCTATATGTCCTACTGTTCACGTTCCCAGATATTCAATAGCTCACTAGGCGTTACCGAGTGTTACGGGGAGTCTGGCTTGTACAAGATCTTCCAGGGCTAACCTTCATTCGTGATCATATATTCAAATCTTATCATTTTGAAAATATTATTACAACTTCGTTAATTTCTTTGACTGCTCATTCTACTGATGAAAGTTTACTCAAATCTGAGAGACGCTTACCGAAAGTTCGAGGACCACATTTAGTACATAATCGTTGCAAGCAAGGAAATGCGTATTTAAACTTCGTATCAGCTTACTTGCTCTTGAATTCCGTTCAAACAGTACTATTTGATTTTGAGTGTACTTCATGGAAATTTCAGAAAAGTCATTTCATCTAGCAATAAACAAGTAACGACCAAACGAAGCATTCGATCAGTCCGAAACAAAAACACACCAATAACGTCAAACTTCAAATTACTTTACACAGGAACTGACACATCGAACGTTTACCGTGAAATATTATTTGATGATCAACGGACAATTAGATGCTGCTGCAGCGACAACCTGCGGGAAGCATAGTTTATAGCAGAAAATAGAGAAATGGGTTGAGGTGAATCCTATTTCAGGATCCTCTTGCTGTGAAATAAAGCTCAATCGTTTTTCTTTTTTAATTACTTTCTCTTGATGAGTCGTGGGAACTATAAATCAAGAAGTCTCAACCTCGGAAAAACACATTGGAAAATAAATGCATTTCCCCCATTTGACACTTTTTGACGATTTACGCTTTTTAATCCTAGAGTGAGCATTTGAGCATTTTGTGCATTTCTGTGCTCGCCTCGATCTTTGCTTTTCAAATCCCAATCGCACAAATTTTCGGAAATTTTCACTCCAAATACATGTAAAGACGCAAATCTTTGATCTAAGACAGAAACTGAAGTCGTTGCATCATCTCGCACATAGAGCTTTTGCACCATTGAAACACTTGCTCGAACCGTACAACGGCAAACAGTTCAAAAATGAGATATACAAGAGATTCTCGGTTTACAAGGGTCAAGATGGCGCCACAATGTCAATTTGTGATATGCTCCTGTCAAGGTCGCCATGCGCCAAAATGTCAATTTCACGAAATACTTCTGCCTGACATCTGGTCAAGCACGATGTCCGATCTGATTGGCCCACGTCAACTTTCTACCAGTTCACTTCTGGAATTGACGACTATATCGCATTGACGGCAATTTCTTCATAGCTAACTTGGATTTATTATCAATTTATATACTGTTCGACGCGTTCATTATTCATTGTATTCACTATTGCTCAGTCGTTCATTGTTTATTATTCTATCCCAATCAAGGTTTAATTACCCACTGAGGATATCAGTCCAAGCTCGATACAATCTCTCTATGCAATTCGCCACCGACTTACTCTACCACGTCCCAAGAAACCAACCGAACAGCAACGGCCCACCGAAAGTTCGGAATCAATTGCTCTATTGCAGTGTCACGGTTCAATAACTGACACTGACATATTCTACTTGGTAACGTGGATTCGTTAGAACAGAAGCTTGGGGGAATAAGCACTGAGGTGATTGACCTGGTCGCGAAAAGAACTACTGAAATCGAATCGAGGACCAATTCAATCACAGTTCAACTGAAACAATTCAAAACAAACTAAAAATTATTACTTTTCGCCACATTCTTGTCCACCTCTGTCTCCCGCTCCTCATTATTGGCATTATACATTATGCTTCAAGACATACATACGAAAACAGCCTTATTTCCAAATTTTTTTCTTAGCGTTTGTCCCGCTAGGTTGCAGGATCCGCCAGTGTGGAGAATCGTCTTCGTGCGTTCGGCTTCATAGATGCAAGTTTTTGTGTTCGATTTCCCTTGTTATTAGCCATTGGACTGAAGGCGATCACTTTATCTTATTTCCAATATCCGCCAGAAATGATAAACCCATAACCACAGCTCCGCTTATTCAAAAGACAAACTTGCAACTTTGTCCACGCTTTTCACTATTTTACTTATATAAATAAATATATATATAATTTCCCTCTACTGACAAATCAAACTTTTGGGTGCAAAAATAGCGTATAAGCATTGTGTACGGCAAGAAATATCTTTCGTCATTTCTCAAATGTATACTACCGATGTTCTGCAACAAGCTTCTTCTTATTAAAAATCAATATACCGACCATAAAGATTAATATTCCGCACTGTTGAAAATTGCACGCTAAAAGGTACTATTTCTTGGTTCCAAAGTAATTTGTAAGATCGTTATGCCAATTCCTTCTTTTACTTTTACGACGTAAAAAATGATTTATGTTTAACAACCTCAACAACAATACAGTAGATTGGGCAGGTTCCGAAAATCATTTAAATATTTTCCCCTGATTGAATATCTTTCCATTGAAATCACCTTCCCACATCAGATATTCATTAACAATTCTCCTCGTCTTTTCATCAGCCGGATCTAGCTTCTTCCAATCATAACTTTCATAATCAACCTTAAAACGACATCTATAATTTTCAAATAAGCTATACAAGTGGATCGATAAATGTCACATTATGAGAAATTCATCAAACAAACCTGCCAGTCTGGCGAAAGCTTAAAAGCCAATTCGTGTCCTTTCCAAATCCAAATTCCAGATATTGCTGAGTTGTTATCAGTACCGAACAAACAGACCGATGCGAAAGCATTTTTTTTTAGTTTCTCTAACCTTTGAAACATCCCTGAAACATCAAAGTTTAAAAACCGCAATTTTCTGCATTAAAAATAACTGAATGCAGCATTGAAGAATGTAATAAGTGATTAGTTTTAGACATTTAGGCGTGAATATGAACTAATAACACCAGAATCGGAATCAATTTTTGCATATCGAACTGAAGATGATACCTGATGAAAATATGATATTTTGGATAAAAGATCATATCATCTGACCTCAAAAATAATTACTTACCACTTATAAGGTTGCAACTCATGAACGTTAGGGTCAAATCTTCAGGGTACTTATATTCAGCGAACCAAATGGAATAATGCTCCGAATCAAAGTTCTCCCAAAAGTAAGGTATTGCTTTCGTGGTTGTATCTTCATTAGAATAAACTCTTTTGAAGGAATCCATCACAAAAGTTCTGCAGAGTAGATTTTTTCACTATACAGAATATGAATGTAAAAAAAAACAAACGCTTTACAAAACGCAAAAACCAATCAAAATTTCCATAACATTTCTACCCTTTGGGCATAGCTGCAAAAGGATCAACTGATTTCGGCTCCTGATCTAATACTTCATCAACAGCATCTAGTTCATCTTTATCGCTTTTGGCTCGCTTGTTTTTCCTATCTAAATTTCGAACAAAATTTAAGTAACCAGCTGGTAAGAAAGTGCTTGGAAAATGAATGCACAATTAAACGAAATGAGACGTACCTTCCTTCTGCTGCTCTTTATTTTGTTTTACGTGCTGATCCTTGTTCTTACCATCTAAAAAACATCGCATCACGAGACATAACATAACAAAATTTGGATGCATTCAATAATTCATGTATAAATAACTAATAATAGCTATAAGATAAAGCTGGGATTGTTATAAAATTTCAAACCTTTATGAACTGCAAGTTCTTTGGACATTTTTCCGGATAGTTTTTTGAATTGCGTAACTAAAAAAACTTGCGCTTGTACAGAAATGCACAAAACACTAAGGAACTGTTCCGGAATGTTTTTAGTATGCGAAAAATATGGCTACTTGGAAGCACCAACACAAATTATGATGATGTGATATTGTACACTTACTATCAAATTTAGAGATTTGAACAGCAAACTGAACTTCTCCAAGGACATCTTTTACCGGTTCTTGGTTAATTATGGTTCTGAACCAGCGGTTAACGTTAACCAAGGACACACGTGCTGCATCATTCAAAACATACTGAAGAAATGAGACATTCAATTAGTGATTTGCGGTATAAACCACAAATAAATATGATCACCTGATATGCAGGAAGCAAATCCATTGCAACAGAAATATCAGCAAGAGACATCCTTTCACCGACTATAAAAGTCCTAGTTAGAAGCAGCTCATCAAAACACTCAAGTTGCGTAAATAATTCCATTTTTGCTGCTTCCAACATCTGGAAAAAAAGTCGTGGAAAAGATTAACAAACAAGAAATTTTACGAAACTAGCTTTAAATTTCTTTCAAGATACCTAACCATTAATTAATAGCTGTTACAACAAAGGTCAAATGATAAATAATCTGAGTCATGAGTACTACTATATTTTGGAATAATAGAGTCCATCTGCACCATCTCATTAATTTTCTTACGGATTTTTACCAACTACTATACAAAGTATCGACTTAGATTTCCAGTTACAGGTAACGGAAATATGAGTGCATATGCCACTGTATTCTATTAAAGCACATATCAAAATAGTAATAACTAGCAATGATAAATACCTCGCCGTCAATATGAGCAGCTGAAACACTCGGTAATACGTAACTCAAAACATTTGGGATTAACTGTCCTTCAGACCATTGCATCCACTGTAATACTTCAGAGCCCTACAAACATTTTTTTTTAACAGTCTTACTCGAAAATAATACTGCATGACAAATCAATGCAAAAAATAAAAAGAAATATACTGCACATGAAAAAAGAACGTGAAATTGAAAAAATAATCATTTCTTAGCCTAACATTTGCTTCCTTCATTATTTCACCTGCCAAATGAAACATTATTGCGTCAGCTCCAAATAATGTGATATTAGTGTCTTCCATCGCTGGAGTCTAAAAAATTTGAATACTTCATGAGGAATTAAAGGCGTAAAAAAACTGTAATGCAATATTTCTGCTCTAAAGTAACGCATGTAGGATTCACAAAATAAATCGAATACCAACCACTCCAAGCGGAAACTTATCATGAGGAGGCTTTTGATCCACTACAATGATTTCTTTATTGCCCACTCGGGCAGCAATAAGAATTTTTTGCATTCGAAAACTCTTTGGGGAACCATAAATTTTCTGAAAAAGTAATTAAATAGCCAAACACAATTATTACTGTTTCAAAAAAGTGAATGAGACAACAGTGAACTTACGCAAGGCATTTTCAGCTGAAGAAATCCACAAAATGGAAGCAATCCCTGAAATGATCCACCGTAGTGCACTACACTTCTATAACAATATATAAGCAACATAGAGCACAACACAGTATTTACTTTCAGTTTTCAGCGGTTATGTTTGTATCAACGATCATCCTCAATTTTCCTTCCATTATGCGAGCTATTTCCCAGTTTTCTTTGAGGGTAGTGTCTTTCGACAGATAAGTGTCAAGTATCAGACAATACAAAAGAAAGAGTCACTATACTGAAGCATTACTCCTAGACAGACTCCATTTCCCAATATCGAAAAAAAAAACCCTCCTTCTACCCACAATAGGTTCTCTCCTAACAAACAACTCATAAGACAATTTTCGGTGGGCAACAACATTGAACTTTTTGCCACCTTGACATGTATTGAATGAAATATCGAATCTCACAGTTCGTGTAGACACTGTAACAGAGACCAACGTAAGTAGGCCATGAAGTATTCTTATTTCGTAGTTGCAAGTAGTGGAGAAGCGATAGGTCAGAAGATAGCTAATATTTGATAAAAATATATATACGTGTGACGTTTGAGTGCTGGAACGGGACAAGTGACTGAGGACGACACACAAACTGTACAATTTCCTTATATGCTTACACGTCGATTCTTGGTAATCCTTCCCGCATTATGCTATGGTAACAATGTGTAGTTTTGTTCTCTGCAGTTATGCGCAGTTCATAATTATAGACAGTATCCATTATATTGTAAGCTCTTGCTCTATATGTGGAGATTTAAGAAAGGGTCTGTCTCCTGAAATCTCAGCGAAATCCGCACTCCATGCCTTGAGATGAGTCAAGTTATTGAAAATAATTGAAATGTTTAAACGAACCAATGATTAGATCATGCTCCATGAGCTGTTCAGATCAGCACAATTTCAGTTAACACTTGTTATTTCATAATAGTTCTGCTGATGTATTCGGGTGAATTCGCTGAGCCACGTCTTTTACATTCCAAAGGATTTATACAATTATGCATCGATAAAAGTGGTACCGACAGCTCTGGGGTACGTGTTTTTTTTAGATAAATTGAAGTTTGAATGAAATTATTGCGGTTACCTTCCCTTGTAAATCATCGCATGGAAAAATTTTACTGCCTTACTTTTGCGGTCGGGGTTACCAATTATCCGGTTTTTCTAAGTTTTTTAAACTTCTGGAATGCGTAACTCAATCGAATGAATGCAACTTACTCCGTTTTCCTTATTTCTCTTTGGTATGCTTGCAGGTTTGGGACGGTTACACTAAAAAGTTTGAAGTTTTAAGGAATAAGCAAGAAAGGTTTTCCTATTATAGGATATCACCATTTGCGATTATAGATCTAATAGTAAGTAACATTTATTGTAGAAAACTAAAATAACTGTTGCAGTCATTTCTGTCAGTTGGCACCGATGGTGACGTTTGGACATGGACAGGTGATGAGTTGGATGAGGCTGAATATTATCCTAAGAATATCAGTGGAAGAACGCATTGTGCAATAGCTTGGCATGTAAGAACTATTCATATTCCGTTGAAAATATATACAACACACAGATTGAAAGTCTGAGTTGACGAAGATCCAAATTTTGAAGTTTTTTAAAAATTTAGAGATGTGAATATCACTTTTCTAATTGCCGTCACTGTTTATTAGAGATTGATATTCTAGAAAAATGACATCTACATCGGGCATACAAGCACAGATAATCAATCAGGTATACAGAAATCAATGGTTTCTCGTTTTGAGAAAGATTCTCTGCGGATGGTTGCACCAGTAACTACCTTTTCACTGGATTTATCTAGCATCGATGTATCAAAATCAGGAAAATTTTTGGCAACCGGTTCTATGTATGTTTATAGTAAAGATATTTAATTACTTGGAAATTTTTAATTCTGTTTTCTGTAATTCTTGAAACATTGTTGAAAATTTTATTGAGGTTTATGAGATTTTTCACTGCAGTCTTCATATTTTCGTCTATTGCAGTGATCATGTTTTGAAAATCATTAATCTCGAAACAGGAGATATCACTCGTGCTGAAGCAGATGGGCAGATTATGTGTGTTTCATTTAACTCGAAAGATGAATATTTGGCTGTTACATCAACCGATGGGATGTTACGTGTTTTTGACATAGCAGCACCGAAGGGTGAGATTCTCGTACCAGTTACAGTTCGGATTTGCTCGCGTATAATTGACTTCGAGTAAGCCAATTTTTTGTCTTTAGAGAACAATATCGATTTCCGTTTTTGTTAAGAAATAAACTTACAATTTAAATAATTTGAAGCCAAAAGTTTTTAGACCGACCAACTGCAGGTTGCAGCTATGTTGGGACCCATTCGGCGACAATCTATATGTTCCAGCACTCGGATGTGTTAGAAAATTCAGGAAAAACTCATTTAAAGAAACAAGCAAATTTTTTATTGCGTCTGATTCATATGTAATTTATATTTTCATCTCTTAACATTCAGTCTATAAAAATCTTGAAGTATGAGCATTTGGTACGTAAATTTTGATTGAAGTGACCGAAGAGGGTGAAGATGTTTTCAGAAGTTTGATAACATCATAAAGCAGTAAGTTCATACAGTTATAGTTTTAAGGAAATGTTCAGTATCTGCTGTGTGTCGTCTTGTGGAACATACTTGGCCTCATCCACTATTAATGGTTCAATTGGTGTGTGGCAAGTTGGAACGGGTGACTTGTTAACATGTAGTAAATATCTGATAAATGGGCAACCAAGAGTGATCTGTACCATGTTCTGGCATCAAGTGTTACGAGATACATTGTTTTTCGCAGATACTGAGGTACGCAATGACTTAAAATCCGATTTCTTGGCAGTTGCTTGAAACAGCATGAAAGCTAGCCTAATACTTCACAGAACATTGAGATTAAAGTCTAACATTTGTCGAGAACTTCTAAATTTTTACTTATAGGAACACATATGTTCTTTGAGTAAATGCACGAGAAAGGCTACTTCGGATCAGGTTACCAGCACAGACTTGGAGTTGCAAAGTGAAAGTAACGATGCGGCTGCAAAATTTGATGACGAAAATTCACAGCGTATTCGAATTTGTTGACTCAGTTTTATCTTTTTCCATTTGTCAACTCAGTTTTATCATTTTCAAATTTCAATGTGTTTCCTTCAGTATCCGCAGAACTGAATTCTATAAAAAAATCCTATGGATTTGATGAAGACGGACGTTTCCATGGTGTTATCGATGAAAATGAGAGAAATCTTCACACTTACACAACTAGACAATTTTTGACTTCATATAAACCGGTGGTCGTAGCTAAAGCTTTCGTGACTGGTTCTACCGCTGGAAATGGCAAACAGCGGTATTTAGTAAGCCTTCTGTCTAAATTTTTTACTATGTATTTGTACATTTTTGAGCGATATTATTTGAAGAAATGGAATCAGTATGGTACAATTATCAGTTCGTATAATGGAGATGTTGGAAGAATCGAGGTATCTTTAATTTATAAATAATTAGAGCAAAAAATTTGTTCAAGACTATTTTTCAGCCTTATTTTAGATCCAGTTACTGAGAAGACTTTTGGAGAAGGTAGTGTTTAACACTTTTACTGCTTTTTTGAATATCGTATTAGATGAAATGTTTATATAGTTAGATGAAAGAAGCATTGGAATACATGCGCACCATGCAAATTGTTATAATTAGTTATTTGCTTGTTGCCTTGTGCTGTATTAAATATCGATATATATCTGTCGAAACTTATCATTGAAATTGGTTTGCAATGGAGACAATGACTTTTGTTTGGGTAATTTTTAAATTCTCGTTTTTGAGAGAGTAGAGATTTGATAGTATAGATAAATTGGCACGATACATCGATACATCCCGAGATTATTGTCGAAAATACAGCAAATTTCTCTATAGGTGACATGACTGATGAAATTGTCGCATTGGCATCGAAAGCCGAAAAGGAGAATTTGAGGTTTTCTTTGTCTTTTCCCTTAGTTCCAGAAATCATCTTGTTGCTGAGAATTGAAAAAGTTAAGATATCGTAGAAAATTTTGTTTGGAAGAGAAATAAATAATGATCAGAAGTGGCTTTGCAGTGAAATGCAGGTACATTGTATCAAAGCTTGGGATTATGGTTCAAGACAGTGGAGCGTAACATTACCGGAAGGTGAATCTGTCGAAAATATAGTAATAGGGAAAACATTTCTTGTTTTGGTCACGTCGCAACGATATTTTCGAACCTTTTCACATTCTGGGACTCAAAAAATGGTCTTTTGCTACTCAGGTAGCTTGGCTTATTGTTTTTATTAATTTCTTGTCAGTAGTTCTTGAAAGGACTGAGGATGAAGTAAGGTGCTTTAGGAAAGATAATGCATCATTCGTTCAATATTTGTGCTATTATTCTAGGACCACTGCTTACTATCTGTGCATTCAACGACTTGTTTACGGCTGTGATGTTGAGTGGTGGCTCATATTATGAGGACGACGAGCCACAGTTCAATGTATTTTCCTGAGTTTTCTTATTCTTTTTGATTTCTCAGGATTGGTATTGAAATTTATGCATTTTTCATGTTGATACCATTTGTTTTTAAATTTAGTTCGTAGCAAATATTTACAAAATGAAAACTGAAGGCTGGCACAAATGTCAGTCTTTGGTCCAAACTGTCCCTGTCAGTGTGAGTCGCAATGCGAAATTGGACTGGATTGGTTATACAAATCGTGGAACATTATGTTCAATGGACAGCAAATGTAAAGTTTCTTGTAATTTCTTCTTTGTTTTCATTTATGAATTTTTAAAGAAAAAGCTTGCAAAGTTTATTGATCTCTATGCAATGAGTGGGTACATTCAGTCATTCAACTAAACGTTCAAAGGACATGTTGAAGTGTTTTCTAACTTAGAATGTCATGTTAACAGCCTGAAATAGTATTCTTTATTCGCTTTTGTTACGGCCTTTTGTCTTTTGATAAATTCAAACTAATTTTATTACAGTTATCCATTGAATAACCCGAATTTCAGATTGCTGTCGAATTCTTTCTACCAGTGGCGTTTGGATTCCAGTTTATGACTTTACCAGTACCCTAAAAACTAGTGCAGACCATATATTTTTAATCAGCTTTATGGATCATCCGCATTGTGAAATTCGTTATATATACTGTCGGGGAAGGGAATTTCCTCTAGTTGAAAATCGTTTGGTCCCAGCCGTTGCTAAGTGGCAACTCCCGTTGTGCAGTCGGGTTTGTGTTACTTAAGCTGATACTTTTACATGATTTAGCGTCCTTCATTCCAGAAAAATTAGCGAAATTTACATCGGATATCATTACAGTGCTTGAAAAATAATTCCAATTCATATTTTACCAAGTAAATAATTGCTAAAAATTTTACATATAGGATTCAGAAAAATCGAAGCTTGAAGAGAAGCTTTTGTTAGCTGAAATTCGGAAGTGCGCGTTAAACAGCGACGATGAAAGCGAAAAGGAATCCGAGGTTTTGGTTCATATTTTTTAAGGTTTTTTAAATTCTTTGGCGAGAGTTGAAATATTCAAAAAACAAATTTTAGTTTCAAAAGTTTTCTTTCATTGGTAAGGTTGTTGATATCTCCCTCAAATTTTACAGGATATTTCTGCAGCATGCACAAAAGATATTTTGCGATTATTTGCGCTTGCATGTAAGGCTGATCGTCAGTGTCGTGCAGCTGAATTTGCTGCATACACACATTCTGGACAGATTATTCAGTCTATGTGCAACTTTGCCTCTAAGACACGACATCCTCTTCTCGCAGAAAAGGTTCGCTTATTCTCCATTTTTATTATATTAATTCTGCATTTCTAGTCATCTACTTTAAGATTGAAATAAGGAAGAGTGTTGTGTGTTAAATTTAGATGATTATTTTGCAGAACTTAATAATTATTAAAAGGAATTTTAGTTTTGAATCATGCTTCCGTGAGGTTGTTGTTTAACGAAATAATCTATCTATAGTGTTTTTTTTTTGGTTCAAAAAAGTGTTTATTCGCAGGTTGCTGAAATTGGAAGAATAACTTCTGCACAACAGAATGTAACACATGATGAAAATGATCGAAAAAGAAACGTTATATTAGAAGATTTGGAAAAAAATGGTTTTTTAGCACCTAAACGGCTCAAAAAGATGAA
Organism: Madathamugadia hiepei; assembly: GCA_013365335.1. NCBI lineage: Eukaryota > Metazoa > Nematoda > Chromadorea > Rhabditida > Onchocercidae > Madathamugadia > Madathamugadia hiepei. The sequence continues at coordinate 25,640 of JABVXS010000560.1, forward strand.
TTACAAGGTATGTTATTAGTTGTGCATTCTCAATATGTGTAGTGATTTTTGAAGTTTGTTGAAAATCGTAATTTCATTAAACGAATTTGATTAACTGTAGGACCGTATATCGGAGGAGCATACTACCAAAGAAGTGCAGCAGGAACCGAAACAAAATGAAATTGAACATATGCGTGACTCAGATTCTACTCTGAGTAATGAGTCATCTTCATCGTTCTTACTTCCTGTTCGATCAAGGCTACCTTCTAACCCATTCAAAGTGGATTTTCAATTGCTTGAAGCAAATAATTTGTGTCATGGATTTATTTATTTGAATTAGGAAAATGCCTTTTTGTTTTTTTGATTGACAAGGATAAGCTGAGACTCTTGCCACGATATAGTTCGCTTGTACGTGCACTTTCCAAGGATTAAATTTTGTTCGCTACAATTCTTGAATTCCATTTGTATTGTTACTTTACAGCGGAAATCTCAGAATACGTGTCGTTCAGTCAGTGACAATTTTTTCGATTCATTATCTGTTGCATCTACAAATACTTCACGAAAAATGATCGAAGATACTGGCGATTGGAAAAAAATGAAAAGAGAGGTTGTGCAGAATGCAGAAAAATGATATTATTGTTACCAAAATTTTAGTTAATACATTCTTACCAGGTGAAACTGACACTTAGTTAATGATTTATTAATAATACCCACGCACTGTGACATCAATATCCTCTTTCTGCTGCAACTTTGCATTACAGCCATCAAAAGTTCGACAGGCAACGGTTTCTGGGAAATTTGCTGAAGAGAAGTAAGCGTTGTTTTTTTCATTTTCAGACTCTTATATTGACCCGAGGGTTCGTAATTCAGAATTGAAAACACAAACATAGATGCATATTTTGATCTATAAATTGAGCAGATACTGTTTGCTGTACATTTCTTCAGGGGTTTTCTTGGCTTCTCGATTTTTTTTTGTTCTTTAGCTGGCCTTTTCATTTTAGTTTTGATTTGAGGAAATTTTTTAGCCAAGCTGCTTTTGCAAAATCAACCAACACTTCTAGAGCAATATCTAGAGTGCAAACAGGATTCGAATTGTGGTTGAAATCAGTGGAAAGTAAATTAAAAGAAGATTATGATGGATGTGGGGATTTTTTAGAATATGCTATCAAACAGTTTCGGCATCTAAAAACGGATGAAAAACAGGCATCGTTTTTATCATGTTCCCAATCGAAGTTTTATATTGAATCAAAGGGGTGAGAGGGAATTATAAGTTTTAAACTGTTTTTTTTTTCAGCATTGGAATGATTTGGTTCAAGCTACCAAAACGTAAAACACTGCCATTAAAATATCTGTTATTCAGTGGTGGATGGCTGATATTTTTCTGGGACTTTGTTTTTTCATATCACAGTTCTTTTTATTGAATAATTATTTGTGATGTGCTGCTGTTTATTTCCGAATGGGTTTGTGTGAAATTACGCTAACAGTTTGAAGTAGATTAATATTTGGCTTTTTTTTAACTGTGTTCTTGGTTTTATGAAATGGTTAAAAACTTTGAAAATTCCTCATCAGATTTTTCTGTTAAAAATGTGTAGTGTTTTTTCAACATTACATGGTTTGGTTTTCTCAGTTTTATCACTTCAATGTATATGCTATTTGGTTTGGTTTTCTCAGTCAACTTTCTGGTTTGGTTTTCTCAGTTTTATCACTTCAATGTATATGCTATTTGATAAATTCTAGAATTTGGTGAATTTCTGGAGCTGCTAGATTGAGTATTTGTTGCTTAGTTTTCTGTATTTTGCATTATTTATGTTTTTGGTTTTCTTATTACATAGGGGAGATTTTTAATGAAATACTTCAAAAATTTTCCTTTTGAGAAGTGCATATTTGTTGTTTCAGTATTGAAAATAAATGTTTACTATAAATCTCACCTTTTTCGCTCTCATTTGCTCATCCGTGAGATATGTAATAAGAATTCTCTTGTGTTGCAGGCTTGCTCTGGTTATGATGTATTACTAATGTGTTTTATTAATTTCTGTGCAATGCAATGCATGCGACTAGTATTTACGCCAAGTACGAAATCTTTCATTAATGTCTGCTGTAATTGGACTGGATAGATGACCTACTCACCTGCTCCGGTTACGATATATTTTTACTTCTGCAACAATTTTAAAAAGGTCTTTCGATCAATTGGATTTCGGTGCAGCATTTTTTTCTCTTTCCGTCATTTCTTTTGTGGAAAATAATATTATTGGAACAAAAATTATGCTTGCTGAACATCCGAATCAGTGAAAATCATAACCAAGATAAGTGTGCAAAGTAGCAGTGTAAATATTTGCTGCCAACTTCCTTTCATTTGAAATATCTTCAATTTTTGACAGATTAAACCTAATTTTGTGCTGGGGATTTGCCATTTTCGTGATAAGGTTTCCATTTCAAAGTGATAGTTTTGAATCTCCTGTATACCAGGTGAATAATTTACAAAAATTTCTCATCTGATTTGGATCTTAAGTTTTGGAAAAATAAATAAGTATTCGGTATTCGTTCTTCTTATTATTATTATCGGCCATCAGTTCCATTCCGAACTTAAGCGATGTGATGAATGAAGGATCTGTATGAAGCGCGCTCCTGAGCGATTCGTTTTATTTCAGCCAAGTTCACTACAGCGACTGCAATGA
>JABVXS010000561.1:0-28290 GCA_013365335.1 Madathamugadia hiepei
ATCGCTCAGGAGCGCGCCTCATACAGATCCATCATTCATCAAATCGCTAAAGTTCGGAATTGAACTGATGGCCGATAATGAATGAATGAATACAAACATGATGCACACAAACTCTCGACATCCACGTACGTACGAAAAACGTGATTGACATATAAGGAATCAGAGAGAATAGTATTTCTGATATCCAGTGAATTTAATCAAAGAAACGGAATAGTGGAGAAACAGGTATAAAAAAATTTAACGACACTATTCACATAAGAGAAAAAAACTGCAACAAACTTCAAAATTCTGCTTTGTTTTAGGCATCGTAAATTCCGCCATTTCCGACATCTCATACGCCACTTTAATTGCTTGGACCTTTAAATTTCAAATTAATTTTAAATCTCTATCCCGATAAAGTCATTTACCTGCGAAAACGTTACGGAACAAATAAACAATTAATTTTAAAGGGTTAAGGTAATGATACTAAAAAGTGATGAAATGCTGCAAAACAACACTGACGAATATCCAGGAAACAAACGAGCCTTTCTGTTATAAATCTCGAGCTTTCGCTCATTTAATTGTTCGTTTAACATCAAAACCACACAGGTTTTTTCTTAAAACTTTTGTCAAAAATCAGAAGTAAATTGATTTCGTTTCTCTCAATGAATTCAAATAATTATCATTGGAAATATTCGCGGCTAAAATAGAAATATTCGTTTCACCAGGAATCACAAACGCACCAGCTGCTTCGCTCCACTAGCAATATGACCCATATTTATGAGTACACGTTCCGCATTATCAGGGTCACTACGTGACTCCATCACAGCCAACAACAGCTTTGATGCTGCGCTCTAAAATAAGTTAATCAAAACTTCGAAACCATTACCATTCATACAAGTCTGAAGAGGTACAACTAAATTTATTTCATTGATTCCCACCTCTTTATTTTTATTTTTCGTAAGCCATGTCCGGTTTGAAATTGTAATTTAGTGCTCATAAGCGTTTTAAGAAAGCAATCACTAGCCTTTATTCCCAATGCCAGATCCATATGCGTTAAACAGAGCGGTTTAATTTCATTCAATACCAAAGATTTGATCATATTAAGCCCGGACTCATGATTGGCAACCGTATTCTGGAAATTGCTCTTATCTTGATGCAAAAAAGTGTAAAGGGACAAGAAGTAGATAGATTTCAGCAATTTAAAACATGGTGACAGTTCCTTTGTGAAATCCTTAATTTTTTCTAGAATGACGAATGCAGAGTGATAATTCCTCACCTGATTTTCGTAACAAGGACCCTGACAAAACTCTGTAAGCGTCGCCAAAGTTTGAGTAATCAGTGAAAAATTATGTTCATTTATTTCTCCAAATACACCCAAGCAACCTGCAAAATTTCTGCAATATTTCGCTGAATTTTCATTTCTACAAATAAATTAAGCAAAGAAAAATCACAACCAAAATGAACAAAAGTAGAGAAAAAAACCTTTGGTGCTACCGCAAATAACATCAAGAAACATCAGTATTTCGTCAACCAAATTATAGTTTTGACGACTGCCTTGTTGTCTCAAGAAATTCTAGAACATTGCAGGCTTTAAGACTTATTGTTATTGATAAAAGAAATTTTTGCAAAATTAATTAACGACAATTAATTAACCTGTAACAACAAATTATGGTTTTCACACAGCAGTTGCAGAAAACGCAAAATTGATTCGATGAGGGCAACTTCTTGAGGAAGCATCGTCTTTCTTGAATGAGGTACGTGAAAAAAATTGAGTGGAAATTACAAGAATAGCTGATCTTTAGTCCAGGATAACTAGCAGGTTTGAAATCATAAAGCAGAAATTGTCACTTCTACAGTGGGTCATTAAACATTCACATTTAGAGCAAGCGAAATTTGCTAAAATTCTCGTACAGTAATCTATATTTAACCATTCCACCGCTATAGGCATGTTTGCTAACAAAATGTGTAAATAACTTTAAAAATGAACCCACTTATAATCCGGAAAATTCATTTCAATGTCGTAGTCAAATAATTCTGGAAAATAATCATCTGAAATAGCCGATAACGATGCAGTTAATTCGACCGAATTAATACCAACTGACTTCGGTAACTCCGGCAAATATGTTGAATTTTCCCACGGAGAATTCATCAAAGACGCTACGAACAAGATAGGCTATTAAAAAAAATGGAAAATCTTCTTATAAAAATGATGAGGTAACTCGCTGCATACCACGAATAGGAATAAAATATTATGAAATGCCACAATCTAAAAAGAATTATAGATAGGAACTATGTGGCTAGATCGTTTGGATAACCACCAAAATTATTTTCAAGCGGCTGTTTCGTTCTTGAATGTTTCAACAGAAGAAGCGATTATTATATTGCTCTTTTGAGAAATGCTTATCAGAGAAATGCAGAAGCGCTCACCAAAATGGAAGGAAACTTACAATGTCCACTGACTGAATCAGATACAGCTAAAAGAACATGCAGCTTCGAAAAAAAAAATATCACAAAGAAACCATGAACTTTTTTAATCCATTTTAGAATTTATCAATGTATTTTTGAATGGTTAGAATAAGAGCTGGTAGCACACAATTTCTTGTTTCAGAACTTCTTAGTGATGCGTTTTCAAATTGCTACGTAAATATTTACATACAATGTCGTTGACGTGAATCGTTGCAGGCCATCATATCGCTTCTCACCTTATTTTGTGCAATTTGTAATTTTGTCTTGAGAACGCTGAGAAATGGCTCTGACGTATCCTGTTCTTTTAATCGATTATAAAATGACATCTGCACCTGAAAATCATTTCCGGAAAATTTGTGAGATAAATCTCTGAACCTCAAAATAATTTCACTTAACGCTGGTTACGATAAATTCAGAATGGCATAAAAATGTTTATCGACAGAAAGCATCCAAAGAAGAGAACTTCATGATTTCCTTTGTGAAGAAGTGCTTTTGAAAGCTGAATTGCCATTACAAAAACTTCATGACTCGGTTCTTCCATAATCAAATCAATAACCAAATCTTCAAATATCCACTTTGAAATATTTCAGAAAAGATTGCAGCAAATCAAATTGCAAAATTACTTTACTCGAAAATAATTTAACATTCCTCCCATTTCAGCACATTTTAATTGGCAATTGTACAACTGTAATTAGAAATATATATTCTTTATTGAATTACACTATGCTTTATCTCTGGAAAATGATTTCACCGACACATTCATGGCAGAAGTGTCCTCACACTTCTTTGAAACTTATTTGTGGCGGTGTTATAAAACTCCAGCAGAACGGAATGGAATTCTTAAGATTGCGATGTAAAGAGCTTAAATGAATGAAGGCAAATAATTCATTGGAAGTGTTAAAAATGAAAAAAAAAAAATTAAAATGAGTTTGACATACCAAAACTGTTTTTGTGTGTTTGCTGTTACTTACTCATTTTCGCCAACAGTTTTTGGTCCAATCATTATTTAGTCAAACTGACGATGGAAAAACTAATTGTCTAAGTCAGTTCACGAATAGCATTTCAAAACGCCTATTGAGAAAGCAGCTGGAACAACTATACCTTGGAAAAGTTACGTTACAGGTCGCTGCACTCATCATTAGATGATGCTTTCTGAGCCCAAAAACTAAATAAAAGTGGAAATTTTCATAAATTTCAAAAGGACAGGAGTACGTACCGCTAGCACCACCGTTGTTCAATTTACATTGCATGTCATGTAATGACAGTTCCTTAATCGGTTTCAATTCATTTCCAGATCCGTACTCTGCAAAAGTATTCTGAATATACAAATACAAAAATGAATTCTCTTCTGTTCAAAGAATTTCCATATGAATTTGTCCGTAAAAGAGAATTTGCATACGCAGCATTTTCTGGATATCGTTTTTTTCTGATTTTGCATTCTCTCCAGTTAGGCTACATAAAGGGTCTTCACCAAAATACTGCTTAAGCAAACGAATTCGCACCTCTCTTGCCTGAAATCTAATGTGACGCTTGAAATGAATAATACGCTTAAAAAAACCAATTGGTTAACAACTTTCCTTCGAGATAATGTTCTTCTTAATCACCACTGTTTTACTGGACGATTCTCCATAAGCATCCAAAACGAACAAAATTTGAATTCAAATCACGCAAAGCAATCTTCTCATATGAATCAAAAGAAAAAAAAGAATATGACTTGATCCATTAATATGAAACAGAACATTGCAGAAAATCGTCGATTTTTGGTCTTTAGCAAAAGAAAAGCTTGTTTCACTCAGGATTTTCCATGCGTATCATCAGAGTTTCATAATGCTTACACTGTTAACTCATTCTATATATTTAAAGAGAGCAGCATCCGAAATTTTGCAAACAAATCGTAGTACGGTATACTTGATGGAGCACATGTAATCAAATTAAAGAAAGAATGAAATTGAATGCGTATTAACATCATCATGAAAGTCTGATACAGAGAAAAGGTAGTGCCGTCATTAATTTAAAAGGTCACAAGACATCGTGCACAAAGTTCGACTTGTCAGCAATTGAATAAGATGACTTCTACCATATAAAATCACTGTGCGGTAAAAGAAAAGTGCAATGCAATCAAAACCAGTAGACGATATTCTAACTTGATTCATTATAATAAAGGTCAAACCATACAATTACAGTTTTCATGACGGAATTATGTTATTCGCCTCGTGCGATCATAAAAAAACCTTTGCTGCACAGTGAAATTGAAAATGAAGAAAATAGAAAATAATACATTCAGCAAACCCTTCGCCTGACGTAAGATCCTTTCAATCACAAACGTTACAGGTATGTGGCTCCCTAATCGGTTCTCTGACACCTGCTTAATTACTCATGAACAGTGGTTATACCTGACTGACGAAGCTGTATCGCGTGTTGGAAGCCATGCGGCAAAGTATCTGCAATACTCGCACACATAGCGCTTCTTGACCATGTTGCAAGAGCGACTTGCAGTGTTGTATCAACCTAAAATATGTTCCTAATAGATTAGCATATAGGCTAAAGGCTTGTAGACTAATAGAAGCCAAAAGTGATGCGTGAAAACGACTGATGAGATGTTTGCTAATGGTTGGAAATATGCGATCGAAAACATATGGCAAATCCAACCCAGTCGTTCCTGAGGTGAGGAAACATCTAATTACAAACTTTCTTCGCAAGTGTGTAGGATTTTTAACCTAAGATTTCAAACACAAGCTCCTGATAAAATTAAGTAGAAAACAGGTCAAACTTCATGGAACCGCAAACAGTAGCTATTTTTGTTTGAAGTACAATGCAAAAGTTTAATTATTATGAATACAAATGAATGAAAACAACCGGAAATTTGATTTTACTTTGCAATAACTATGCCATTTTCGCATTCCTGAACTAAGTCCGAACTGGAAGCAAATAATCTTTCGGGAGCATGCAACACATCAACAACAACCGACGTTTCGGCTGCTTGAAGTGGTAGTGCGAACGTCTTGAATTCAGAAACCATGACCTATAACCACAAAATTTAAATGAAATTAAAAAAAAAATTTTTTTTAAACGCTCTCTGGAGAATTCTCTGTTTTTTGTCAACTGTTCAATATGACAGTGCTGCATACTGTGCAAGTGTCTACTCAAACTGTATTCAGACCACAGTGATTTCATCACTTTAAATAGGACCAGACTAAAACTACAGATGCATGAAGGCGAAACCAGCAGATTCAATGAGTGGATTTACGACCCGAATCACGAGTTAGTTTTGACAGCGATGAAGTATGACCTACCTGATAGCAGGAAACAATATCACTAAAACTTTCGGCCACTTGTGTGTAACGTGGTGCGTGCAAACGAGCTTTGGCTCGCTTATTTGTTTGATTGATAAAACGGGCTGAATTAAAAGCCGACTGCCAACGCTGCCTAACAGTTGTTTCAGTGCATCCCGGACCATTAACTAATAACATAATTCCATTTTCTTCTGCTAAAAAAGGATTCCTGACATTTTTGCGCAATGGATTCTTGAACGCACCGAGAACTACATCGTTATCTTATCTAATCTTGAAATTTCGGAATATGAGCCGCTAATTTGTAATAACAATTACACTGCACGATGATACTGTTGTTTAATGAGGAAAGAGAGAATTATCAATGAAATTTTTGACTAAGGAGAGAGAACCGTAAAAAATTAAAAAAATTTTCAAAATCGAATAAACTAACCAAGTCTGCTAAGTCGTTTAGCACATTCTGCAACGCGATACCAGTTCTTCGTGAAGCTTTTCTTCACTAATTCTTTTTGCAACTGATGAAGGTTTTGAACCAGTTTGGAGAAGGCGTGACGGTTCTGCTGAAACTTCAGTTTTACAGTTCAAACACAGTTCTATAAAATATCAAACGGCTAGCTAAGAAAGAGAAAAGAACTTTGAAAGTTTGGTTTGGGTGTCAATTTTCGTTTGAAGATTACTTGTTCATTAAACTGAAGTCAACGAATTTCGACAACAAAAGTAAATCAAAATAAAATGGTCAGGAATGAACCATGCAATTGTATGCCTATCATTACGCTTCAAATTAAACTTGAAAGAGTGTCCATAAAAGTGACGACATAAATATAACAAAAAGACTAAAAAAATAACATGTTTCAAATAATTTGTCAATAATATACCGAAATCTCCATTATCAATTGATGAGCTGAAGGCCTTTCGAATAGTTTAATTAATACTTCGGGAACAGTGTGACAAACGTATTTCTCAAGTGCCGAATTAGGCAGCAAACTAAGCTTCTCCATCTTCAGCTAAAAATCCTAGTCTAAAAAGCTGCAAAAATTTTCAGGAGAAGTAAAAATTGATTAAAATGTCAGGTTAAAAAGTAGTCTCTTACACTATTGATGATTCGCAAATGTTCTTTCAATCATAGGTGTTTCCGGGCAACAATGTTAATGAGATATTGCTACAACTTTCAAAGCTTGTCTCAGAATCCCTTTGGCACAGTTATCTAACATAGTTATGTTACAATATATTTAAAAGTTCAGATTTTAATTGTTCTAATCAGAGTCACGACATTATAGAGCATTGTAGAGCAGAATCTTGAAAGTCGCAAAATACAAAGTAAAAAGAAAACACAAAAACCTGTAATAAACTGCCAATGAACATTTCTATGTCACAACGAATATTTTTCAAGATTCTCTCGATGAAATCAAGATTATCAACATCCTTCATTTCAGCATCTGCATCAATATAACAGTGCAACATAAATTGCAGGTATGCATCTTTCACCTGCAACAGAGTTCATTTCCAGTAGTTTATGTTCCATCACAACGAGATCAGCAAAAACAAATGCATCAGTGAATTGTTTGTAGAAAGGATTAGCCAAGTTAGTCAATGCACAGATGCCTTCAGCCAATAGCTGCGAACTGGTGGACAGATTCATACAGGATTCAAGTTTGTGGAGAAATAGATCGACAAACCTGTATTAAACAGTGAGGTAATGTTAACACGCGCACTATGTGGTCCATGGAAAGCTGAGAAGCGCACGTCAGTTCCGTCGTACTGTTTCTTCCACGCGTGCACAAAGCGAGAAGTCTGGAACATCCTTAGCATACCATCAAATATTTATGGTTGAGAGAAAAATGTCTTCACAGGCTTTTTACTTTTTGATATGGTGAACAGTAGAAATAATAAAGTGTACATTTGAGACGCATTTCGATCGTATTTATTCGCTGGGAAACTTTCTTTCCACAATACAGCAGTGGACCTGTGAGCTATATCAAATTAAACACTTACCGTACCAATTCGATGTGATAACGTAGAGGATGGTCCGCATTTAACTCTTCAGGGCCTGTACTTTGCATCAGCAACTTTAGCTGCTCGAAACTTGCACTGTCTGCATAATATACTCTTACATCGTCAGATGACGAACAGATCTGAAATCCCTGACTCTGACTTTGAGAAACGACAACTACCATATGAGCGGAATTAAAAGTGAATCTAAGAAAAACGAATATGGCGGTGCACATCACGCATACAAAACTGATATTTGCCTACCCTTAGCTCAAACACAACAGACAACTATAAAGTTACCTCGTGAGCCACTTTTTCTTGTGCTGATTTGACTTCTTTCTCTTGCACCATGACAACAGCTTGCAGGAATTCCATATATACGGAACTGCGAACTTTTTGTTCAATCATATTTACAACGTGAGCAATAATTTGTTCAGATACATTTTGGCACAATACACGATTATTTTTAAAAACCGCTACCAATGTCGCAACTTCGTCCAGCTGAAGATCGTGAGTTGGTGAAGTTTTTTTGTTTGAGATGTATGATATGATAAAATTTTCAACAGTACCTAACTTATATTTTTTGTGCAAGTTGTGAAGGACATTTCACAGCAGCACTGACAAAATACCTCATTTATCTCGCTATCAAGTTTTTGGATGAAATATTTCGAATCGCTTTGCGCAGAGGTCATCTTTACAATCTCTGTCTTACAAAATCATTGCTGCTACTCTTACAGAAATCCAAGCATCATAAAAGTCATAGAAAGAATTTCCTCCAAAACTAATATGAACCAGCAATAAATGAAATAAATTTAAAACGTCTTTACCGTATTCACTTGCAAACATCCTTCTTTTACGTCTTGCTCGACAGAAATATATTTGTGCAAACAAAACTGATTCTCCAGGTTATTACGACAAAAACTTCTAAGGAATTCATGACTCAGAGTAATGAGTTTTGGCATTTCCGCATCATTTTTCTACAATCGCAGTAACATCGAATTTCACAAAGAATGCTAATGAAATATTATAATACTTTTCTACCAACTTCTTCAAATGGACTGTTTTCAATGTTGAGTGAAATCGTCTAGTTTTAAATTCACTAAACCTGTCTTGCAAAAAAGTTTTGGAAGTTTACTTCATCGTATGGAACGGACAGAAATCTGAGAACGTATTCATGTACACGCATGTTCCGTAACAATTGCTGATTCATCTTATCCGGTTTGTTATTTTTGTAGCACAGTTGTTTGGCACGATACAGAATCTAAATTCGTGTTACTCATTATATTTTTGAACTGTAATATGTAGTACATCAAAGACTATGTGGAGCTGATAGATACATCGAAAGATATTAAATCACTTCTACAACATTTGACACTTCAAATCTCATAAATACATCTTCCTGAAATTTTCAGTAATTTTAAAAATTTCCTGTCTTAAGATATTTATTGCAGCATACCTGTTTTACTAAGGGATAAGCAATAAGCGGTGCACGATCAAACAGTTCGTATAGAGCAGAAGCTGCTTCCGCTCGATCGTCACCAAGAATGAGCTAAAGTGATTCACTAGTCTCTTTTTAAGTTTCACTTTTTCCAATAAAAATTCAAACCACTTAATCAAGCGAACAGAGATTAGAACACGCATTAACCATGCGATTTCCTGCGCAGGCAGAATATAAGAAAAAAAATAAAGAAATTAAAAAGAAAAGTAAGGACTGGAAGTTTAGTGTGCGTCAGGAATGATTCAAATACCAGACGTCTTATAAGAGATTCTTACTCTGCCATCTGTACATTATATGAAAAAATAAAGAAATACTGGAATCATTCCATGAGACTTCCATCAAATTTTGTGCACGAATTTCAAAAAAGGTTAAAGCAACTTATCAAAACCACTAGAAAAATGTGCAATCAGCGAGCGTTTTATTCTTTAATTAAAGAATTAAAAGTTAATTGTCTGTAATATTTTTGAACGTTTCAAGCTACTGGAAAATCCAAAAAATTCAGTTTACCACGCATAAGAGCTTAATGCACTCGTCTCTAGCTAAATAGTAATGTTGTTCAATCTGTTCTATCAGTGAATGAAAGCTTTCAGCGTTTTGGAATCCACACGAGGCATTTAAACCGCAGTCTTTCAACTGTTGACTGATAGCTTGTCTGTAATATTTTATCTTTCATTGTCGGAGAACAATAATTTAATTTATTTGCTGAGTTACGGTGCTTAAAATCACTAATTAGTAAACTGAAAACAAACGAACGTTGAAAACAATAGTTTTGATGAATCGTCAAGGCTTGAGCTGTGTTCTTCAAAACTTTGATTACTACTACTTTCAGATCGTGTTCTATCAGCTTGTATCCAAAGCTCGCTTTTTTCTGTCAGGATTTTTAAAATGAACAAATCGCGGTCAATCTGTCTATAATTTTTGACATCATCGTTCGAGACTAGCAACTGTACCTGCAAAATAATTGTAATTAATTGTACAAATAAGCTTATGAAGTTAGTATCCATGCATTCTTAAATTCAAGAATTCAACAATGGGATCTTTAGTTCCGAAAACGACATCTAAGTGATTTTCTTCAGCGTAGAATACCAATCAATACCATGATTGGATTCTTCCATCTTGTTCTTGACACCTTACAGCGTGTTTGCAAGTTGCAACAGTAAGAATCAAAAGATTATCTGTCTGCACTCATCTAAGATTTATAACAGTAATCAATCAAAATTACACAATACACTTTGATTTTTTCAGGATATTCTTTTAATAGTTTGTCAAGGATTCGGGTTAAAACTAACCATAAAATGTGACAATGCAAACCTTTTCTGCAAACAGCAATTACCCAAGGAAGAAATAAACGGAAAGGATTTTTTCCACTCTAATGAGTATTTTATCATACAATACATGTAGCAAAAAAAATATGCTATCAATTTGATAGAAAGTAAAGAATAATTTGTAAAAAATTTAATAACCCTTTCATCTACAAAAACAGTCAAAATTGAAATGGGCAAGATTTTTTTGAAGCAACAAACTACCTGCTTCAGATCTTCCACAAACTCCTGGAACTGAGTGAAATGGCGGAACATTACACTAAGAGCTGTACTAGTTAGCTTCGAAAAATCACTTGTAGCCATTTGCAGAAGTATCCGTAGAAGGAGTAAACCATTTCTACCATCAAAATCAAGCCTTTCCTCGCAGTTTTGAAAGACCTCTTTATATAGCTGTGATGCGTCGTGTTCTGAGAGATCTGAAAATAAGCTTATCATTATAATCGAACCATAGTAAACACCATTTTCGAAGTAAAATAAATACTGTCTTATCATAATTTTCTTCAAAAAGAGCCCATAAAGGACACGTAATATCGTTTTCCTGGATGTTAATTCAGTTAAACTTAATGTGCAATGGCTGGATAATCAGTAACAGATCATATTTTTTGTTTAATTAGTTGCTTTTAGGGTCCATTGCTTCTTTCCTTTCTTCCTGTTCCTCATACATCATGATCATGTTCAATTAAGCTTTGCGTAATTATTCATTGAATTTTCGCAGATTAATTTATTGGAGTCGCCAAAAAGAAATCGTTGCGTAAAGATAAACTATGCTGAAGCATATTTTGTTACTGAAAAAGAGGTCAAGCCATGAAAGATTATCACTAATATGTAATGAAAACTGTGACAAAATATGAAAATAAACTGCCTGCTTTGGTAAAAAGTTCTCCAACTTCGTCACATGGAAATCGTTTTTTAAACCAAGAAAGCGCAGCAGTTATACGGTAGTCTCGGCGTACATCCATGATGAACTAAAAAGCAATACACTCAAGCAATCCAGCTTGACAAGTCATTTTTCCAAGATAATTTTAATTGATAATGAGCCATGACTTACGTTTAAAATCTCGACGATTATAAGTTTCGTTTGTAAAATCATCTGTTTGCTTTCCTTAGCTGGTAGAGTGTTTTCATTACACGAAGGTTCTGGCTGAATTCGCGGAAGATATTTGGCTCCTTTCTGCAAAGTATTGGCACCAATCACTGAGTAGGTCACGTGGCGAAATAAACCCGTCTTGTCAAATACCATTTTTTCTGGAAGATAAGCTGTAAAACCTACTAGCGTAGTTTTCCGATTACAACAACGTGAAGTGAAAGTCAAAATGTGAAGCACAGCAGGTTACAAATACTTTCATGGCAGTTTCATTTTTTAGTTCGGAATATCAATTGCCTTATCATTAAACAACACTGCGAAGTTGTGAAAACTTTATTCCTTTCCCACTGGAAACTTTATTCCGTTTCCGCTCATTTCGAATAAGTAATGAAGCGTCAATATGGGTAAAAAATTAAAAACAATTTTAGAAATCTTCCAAAAATCTGCAAGCCTCAAGCAACACTCACACGAATAACTAAAAAAATCAAAATGGAGCAGAAAAGTTGCATTTTGCGAAAGCTTTTCGCAATTAAATAAATTCATTTTATTTAGGCTCGCACAGGCAAAAAAAAAAACTGTAGCAGGTTTCACATCTTGCAAATTTAATTCATAGACTGATTTTGTTTCAGAGCAAAGCACCTTCAGGTTTTTTTAAGCTGTTATCGGCTATTGCTAACAGATTTTGAGCAAGACGAAGCAAATCTGCAAAACTGTAGAAACCGAAATGAGCTAATGCCCTTGCCAGTGTTACGATCTGAAAACGATTTGATTAATGGTGCTCATTATAACTTTAAATTTTCGAGTCTGTCACAGTGAAGTGAAAGTACTACCTCAAAGGTTAACTGATTTTGTTTTAATTTTGATGCACTTGGGTCCAAGACGGTCTCATTTTCTCGTGTTCTTCTACGTAATTCTTCAAGATAAACATCGACAGTTCTCAACACCTTGTCGAAAACTTCTCCTCCAGCACGAACATGACCACTAGCAACGTAATCATTTATAGATCGACTTAAGCTCCTGTACAGTACTCAGTTGCAAAACCAACTACCATCAAAATTCTCACGCAATCAGTACTACAAAAAAAGCTTAATGATTTTAACAAAAAAAGCTAAATATGTTGTTAATGCCGCCAAATATTTCTTAACAAAACTTTCATTTTCTGGAGAGTATTTCCAAAATTACCCGGAAACGGTGACATCTAACGGAATTTCACGCCATAAGCGAGCATGATGGACGGCATTAAGTGGGGAACCACGTATGATATGTAAATGGAGCATGAGACGTGTAAAGGAAGCACGCAAATCCTGCGGTAATCTCGAGTCAGAAATGCACCTGCAATGTCAAATTTTAAAAAGACAGGAATTATAAGAAAAGCTTTAAAGAACCAAACATGACTCAACAAATTTTTGCCTCATTTTACAGATCATTCATCAAAAGAAAACTTTATTACTTGGAAAAAATGAAAAAAATAATGCGAACTTGAGGACGAGATCTGCCGGTAATTCTGTACTCAGATTCAGTAGACGTCTTTCGGGAGGAGGATCAATTGCAAGATACTGCTGGTCTTGACACATTTGTGCTAGAAGATCTAACTGATGTCTGAAAAGACTGTTTTCAAAATATTTGCTATCTCCTAACTTTCAAACAACTTTGACAATATCAATTTTTTCTCTGATATTTGAAACGATTATGAAATTTCTTGACGATTTTACTACTATGAGAGCAATTTACTGGTAAGCAAATTGAGAAATGCGTACTTGTAATAATCGAGGACTTCAATATTCTCAGTTAGACCTTTAGCAGCATCGATTACTACCGAAACCAGCTGTTTGCAATAGGAATTGGACCAGCAAATCCATACTTCACCACTCTTTAGTGAGTTGAAAATGTATGCACTTTAGTTCAAAAATAATTGATAACAAAATACTCGAAAACGATTTTTCCAAGCATTTGTTGGACTTAATGGCTTTGTAATTGAAGTTCACTTAAATATGTTTTTACTAAGTTGAAATTTCGTCACAACTTTTCAAATTAGATTGTCACTTATGAAAACAGCTGACTTTTTCATTGATAATTGTGCTAATAAAGATGTTGCGATTATATTCATTTAGCACGCAATTGCAGATCAATTCCTGAATTTTTTTATTCGCTTCACCACGGCAAACACAAAGATCGGCTAGATAATCCAAGAACCTAAACAGATCGATTGTGATGGACACTAAACTATAAGGAAGGAACATTCACAGTTATGATTTAATCGACAGCAGCAATCTGCTAAACGGGTATCAGCCGTTTACGGAACAATCCAGAGAACAGCGGATACCCATCTAGTAGAGTGTTGCTATCGAATAAATCACAAAAATCCTCGCTAAATGTGCTGCAACTTTCAGAAAGGAAAATGCTACATACCTACCAGCTCTATTTTTGCGGACGAGTTCCACAAAGCGTTCGACATGCGGATTCTTCACATATTTTTCTAATAGCTTCGGATTGTTGTGGAGAACAGCAGTCATTGTGTCTTCTGCAAGCAAATCATATCCAACTTGCTCCTGTATTTGACCAAATTTTTCGGCCAAATATTCTTGATTTTTCCGATATCCCACTTGTGAATATCTGAAATGAAATCATAGAGTAAGAAAGCTCGCATCCACAATGTCGACATTATAAAATTCCCATAACCGTGCAGTACATGCGAAGAAAGTTATCTAATATCCAGGGTTTGCAGATGTGATTAGCACACGAACCGACAATATATCACCACAAAAAATCAGTCTGCTACTTCCGGCCATGCTAATAGTGAAAAAGTTGAAAATTTTATTTCGGCAAGATGACATCATTTGAAAACCACAAGCTTTTCTGCTGTAGGGGTTGAAACAAGAAATGCGTTCACGAAATCATTCCTTTGGAGGAATGCATTTGACCGCAATGAGAAATCCCTATAGCAGATGTACGAACCTGAGCAAAGAATAGCAAAGGCGGAAAATTCGTTTGAAAATCTCATTTCCCTTTTCACTCAGCATACGTGGTGAATACAGCAAAGGTTTCGGGTCGTTCCCATTTCGTGGCAAAAATGGCACTCGTAACAGTGCAAAAACCTGAAGTAGATGAGCAATCAAATTGATTAAACTACGATTTGCTTTGCAAAGATGTACTTTTTAAATATACCAATGTTTTTGTTTTATTATCTATTAAGTTCGTCTCAGTTCTCAAACAAAGGATTTTGGGTAAGCGGTGGATGATGAGGATTAATGTTACTGAGGTAATACGAAAAGATGGTTTTTCATTTTCAGTGTTTTGGACAAAATTCTTAAGTGCCATTCCACCACAAGAAGCAATTCTAGATTCCATGTCCAACAGATCATCTTTTAAGAGAAGATGAGAATAAAGTTAATGCCATCATACACCGGAGATGGGATTAAAAGTAACCTGGTCAAGGACACCCTGCTCTCGAAGTAATTTTTGTCGATCTCTCGGAGGCTTGAAATCTATGATTTTGATCGGATCCGTCAT
Source organism: Madathamugadia hiepei (assembly GCA_013365335.1). NCBI lineage: Eukaryota > Metazoa > Nematoda > Chromadorea > Rhabditida > Onchocercidae > Madathamugadia > Madathamugadia hiepei. The sequence goes on from JABVXS010000561.1 coordinate 15,142, forward strand.
ATGATTTGGCTGATTTGTGACGAAATATATGCATTCCGTCAACAATTGTATCGTTACACTACAAACAATGCTGGTAACAAAAAATTTTTTTAGGATTATTATGCCATTTCTAAACTTGCAATATATCTATCTCGGGGAGAAACTTCCGCTCTAATGAGAATTCGCAGAATTGGTGCTTCATTAATCGATAACAAGAAATCTCAGAAATTACTTCATTGGCTCTTTAGAAATGATGTTTCCGCTTTCAATCAGTTTGACGAAAGCGTACAATGCTTTGCATGCGTCATTAGCAAAATCCAAATCTCGAACTTCATCCGGACGGACAGGAAGCAGCGCAAATGTCTCTCTATCGATTTTGAAGTTTTCACTGATTACTTTTACCCAACCTTTCTCATTCTTGCTGAAATCGACTGCGGAGTGTTTCAATGAAACCAAAAAAGCATCGCTCATATTTCGTAGATGAAAAAATGTGTAAATCTTAAAAATAAGGTTCCTGACCTGAAATGATACAAGTTTTGCTTTTCGGTAGGATCGGTGGTATGAATCCATGTGTTCGTACATATGTGCCAAAGGCGCACATAGGTCCGTTGTGAGATTCGCGCATCCAACTGTTAAAAAAAATCACTTTTGTAATTCCAAAAATACCCCAATTTTGTCGATATAAGGGTGTTCCTAACATCAAGCATTTAACTTTTTCCTGCATAATAATATCATTTTTGGAAAGTAAAACCGTAATATTGATTTAGAGATTTCATGAGAGTAAGATTTTCCATTCTCTCCAGAAAATGAATTTGTGTTTTGAGATCAAAAATTTGTTTGGCAAATGAGTTAAATTGATGATATAAGAAATTTGGTTTCTTAACTGATTCAAAGAGATTCATTTTACCTTCGCGAAGGTACAAGGATCCAATACAAATAACAATGATTTATCAGTTTCTGGTTTTACTGAATGTTTTGGTACCAAAAAATACTGTTCATCGCTGGAATGTCGCGCTCCTTTAATTGCTTAAGAATAGTTTGTACGACTTATAATGATTTTCTTTCATGGAAGAAGTTCGCTGAATATGTTCCAACCATTTCTTTATTAAATTGGATGTTTTGTCTATCATTACCGGAAATAAAAAAGCAGAAAACAGCCGGAAAGTGTTGAAGAACATGCAGGATTGAACAAAATTTATGGGATAAAAGAGTGAATTTTTATGAAATGATATAATCATGTCGCTGATAATGAACGAAAGAATAAAAAAATTATTAAAATTTCTTCGAAAAATTTCGGAAGTACAGAAGTTCTTGTAAATGTAAACTGACGTAACTCCCACAAATATCTTAATACTACCAGAAGACGATGAAATTGCATTTGATGCCTCATTGATTGGTATTCGCTCAACGCTTAAATACATGTCACTGGCTAAATGTTTGAATCGAAATTCCTTGAGCCAGGATGCTGGTGCACCGCGATATGCATCTGTCTGCGCAACCTGGAGAGAAATGGTTTGTTTTCAGAGTGACAATTCATGATGCGAGAAAAAGCTCCTAAGCAAGTATATTTCAAATTGTAAACCAGCAGTAACCTGAATCTCCCATAAAGCTCGTGAAGAAGTTGCATCGGCCGCAGATGGACGATTTGTTAGTCGTAGAAATACAGAGTCCTGATTTGTTTTTGGTATTGTGTCTAACGTCAAGAATGTTTGCTGTTCGGCATGAAAAAGTCGTACTACATCTCCCTGTGGAATAAATGTTATTTCAACAATTCTGTATATTTGCCATTGTTGGATATATTCTGTAAGAACTCGAATTTCACATGACCAAATCCCAATTCATTCAGATTTCTGACTGAATATTGGAATGATTGTCAAATTTAGCACAACATACGGATTTTACAATATTTTCGCGATTCTCGACAAACTGCAAGAACATCAAAACCTGCCATTCGGTCAGCTCATTTGAACAATTCACTTCAAAACCAATTGGATGGTCAGGTAAACTGAAAAAGATCAGATCTTGCATCGCATAATCTACAAGAAATTAGATCTTGAAAATCATCATTCTGTTTACGAGTGACATCTTGCACACCAAATTCAAACTTGTCACTGAAATTAGATTGAAGATAATAGAAAGATCTAATATTTGTCAAAATCACTTTTTAAGGCTACTCATGGAAGAATATAAAGAGTTGCGTGAATTAGGATTGACAACCTACTAAGCAGAAAACAGAAATTTTGGAATTAGACAGGAAGGCAAGAACTAATAATTTTTTGTCCAGTCGTATGATTTTGAAAATCAGGAAAAAATTGTAAACCAATGTATAATATTGAAACTTGAAGAAGGTGTTTTAGCAATGCCTATAAATCGTTCTGACTTAAACAGGAATTAAATGGTTTTTTTTATAGCGAGAAAAATCATTACCTTAAATGAGATAAATGAAGTTGAGGCTTGATATGTCCTGTTGTGCTAGAACTTACACAATATGAATAAGGCACCAAGCTTATCCTATCCCCACCATTCACCTGAAAAAAGGTCGGCTTAAATTCACCACGTTCATTTTTGTAATTATAAATACGTGGAGAAAAAAAAAAAACTCGAAATTGTCTTGAGCAATCAACGGTTCCAGGAAATACTGAAAACAAACATTATCACCAAGAAAAGAATGTTTATAGACAGGTTCAACGTAAAACCATGAACCCTCATTGCCATTTTTGTCCAAATACACTTTCATGGCATTTCGTTCCAACTTGGCTGGTGCGTTTTTCAACACTGTCACGTATTTATCTGATTTAACATGCAACAACTGTAAATCAAATTTCATTTTTGGATTTAAAAAAAAGCAGATTGTCTCCAACTTCAACAGGGGCATTTATTCAGCAGAAGCTGGTCGAAAAATATAATGAAAGATGTTGAACTGAAAAATCAAATATTTAGTTCATAGCAGGTAAAACGGAAAAGCAGATTTGAAGTAACAATTTACCTGCATGGTACTACCGTACTGCACATTTGCACCCATCATTTTTTTGCATTCCATATCGTTTTGATTTTTTTCTTTATCTGCAGCATGCTTTAGTTTTTTGAGCATATCTTCTTCAAAAAGCGATTCACCAGTTTGAAATTTTTTTTGTTCATTCCAAAATTGCTTTTGTGCTGCATATCGATTGACTGCACACACTCGAAACAAACAGTCTGAAAATGTAAACAGTTATTACTGGGCCGTAGACTCCAACACCTGAAAACGTCTTAACTTGGCAGTTAGGTTCAAACCTCAGTCATTTTCCCAACTCTTAAATGCATTTTTCTGATGTGACCTTTTGAATCGCCTCTGTCAAGCAATATTCCGATATATGAAATGAAGCATGGCATAAAAAGAATGCTTTTTTTTTTTTAAAAATAGTCGGCAAGGGGTCTCTGATAAAATCATGAAGGATGAAAAATCCGTCTTCCTACAAGATTTCACATTCGTCAATTAAACTGATCATTGGATACCTCGAAATTTCTTTGGCGGTGAATCAGGAGTACCAACACCAACCTCCACAATACATCTGTCGTCAACAAGACTGCAAGATAACTGACTGGATCAATTAAATCGAAAATGAACAAACAACAGTAAGTCTTACGAGATAAAATTGAAATTGGTAGTATGGCAACTGCAGTGAGATCTCCCTATTAAATGGAACTGCTCAATCTGTGCGTACAGCTTAAAATTCAGTTCTCAGCACTACTTGAGAACTTCTTATTCGCGAGTCGCTTGGGTTCTGGTGAGTTTTAAACTAACTCGTAAAAAACAGTATCAAACCCTCTATTCATGTTGTGGTCTTAGAAGTACTTGTGGTTGAAATAATTACTTATAAGCGTACCCAAGCGTTGATAAAAATCCAGTTCTGGGAGCTGTACGTTCCTCCGAGCGATCGTCCGTTGGTCGACAATGTTCTTCCGCATGGAGTGATATCACGTCACCGATATGAAGAAAGGTGTTATGAAAACTATCGAAACTCATTGTTATCAATGATTTGTTGTTGTACAAACGCTGTTGACTTTGCAGCATTTTAATATATCGAGCACGTCTCCCTTGCCTGTAGTTTAAAAGCCGACTGCCGACTTGTGACTTTTTTAAACTTTCAGTTGATTTGAATCAACTGTTCAATATTACTTTCGACAGTCACAAAATGAGGGAGTTAACAGCAAAAAATGAATAGAAAGTTTGCATAAACGATTGGAGAATTTTTAAGTATAAGTTTTCTTCCAAGTACAAGAAATTTTCATTCAGGACAGATCCACAGGTAGTGTTTGTGGGGTTAAGGTTACTTTTAAACTACCTGGTGAAAACAGTGCGGTGTTGTTGGAATGACTTGCAACTTATTTTCTCATCAGTTATTCTAAATTACCACCCCGGGGGTTGCATTTCTTTAGCTACAAATGATGAACTGTCCCAACCTGTTGGTTGGGAAGCACAAATCGTGGATTCATTTAACAGATTTATTCAAATAGTCACTTCTGTATTATACGGTCCCTCTTGATTAGTTTGCGTTTAATAACTGAAAAGAGTTGTTCAGTGTTTTTATTGCAAAGCATAAGGTGAATTCAATGAAGTATATCAAATAATTGCAAATATGCTTAAGGATGGCAGTCGACATTCCATTGTCCACAAAACGGACATTTGGAAATACACATCACCCTTACAAACCAAATTCAAAAAAAAATTTGAAGAAGTTTTAATAAAATTTGTTTCACCCAAGATGGATTACTTTTCGCTAATAAGGAAAACTTATCAAACTTAAATAATATTCAAGAATTGATGCTAATCATTAGCAACAATTTTTTAGTTTTCTTCCAAGTATAAATTTCACTTTAAATCCAAATTTAAAACAGTTGGAAATAATGAAATTTTGCAACTATTATTGATCTACTGAGTGTTACATTTCCCTCCTGCAAAATAATCATAACAGCTTATTGTGATGAAGAATGGAATCAAATGAGCTTCATTACGAAGCGAGGAAATACCATCGTATGCAATTGAGCTGTTGTGACCGCTGTTGGAGTAAGCAACATATTATGTTTTTTTAACCGCTCAAGCAACAGTTCTGGACAATAGTAGTATTTCTGCCAATAGCGAGAATCAGACAAAAGTTCAACAATTTAAGACCGAAAATAAACTTACATTGCTATAAACGAAGAAAGCTTACGGAAAAAATTTTATCACTGCAAAATAAATTTTCAAATAGATATTCCAAATTATGAAAATTTAATAGACTGACGAGTCACAATGAAAATGTAATAATTTACTAATTAGTAACGAAGCTTATAAAGGATAAAAAATGGATAATTTTTTGAAACTAACAGTGTGGAACATTATTAAATGAAATATATATTTAAAACAAGATTTTCAAAAACAGTTGGAAAATTTTACCTTTTGAGTCAAAATTAACAAGAACAATTAATTAATTATAAGGTAAGCTTTCGTCAAAGAATTATGATTGAGCTACATCAATTTTCATGACTGTGACTGGTTCATCTTTACGATCCGAATACGTCACTCATCTGAGATGTCAATGAATTTCATGAATCTTGTTGGCACTTACTACTTTTGTCCTTTCTTCTATGTTTATATTCATCTTTGTACAGTATAAACCATTCCGGACACGTTTAGGTACGAGGAAGATTCCCTGCTACCAAAGTGACCAAATCGTCGCTGCGATTGAAGCTTGTACATTTGTAAACAAGAATATCGGTATATGACAACTAACAAGAAACACTAAGTTACTCTACCACTGAGACCGGGAGATTTGTTGAGAGTATCACACATTATACTTAGGGTGTTTGTCACTGCTCGTCTTACTTGAGTTGCCTTTTTGCATGTGCTGCGAATGTCACTGTAGTAGAGTAACTTAGTGTTTCTTCTTAGTTGTCATATACCGATATTCTTGTTTACAAATGTACAAGCTTCAATCGCAGTGACGATTTGGTCACTTTGGTAGCAGGGAATCTTCCTCGTACCAACGTACTCGTGGTCACATAAGACTTCGGCTAGCTTGAAATGTTTCACCACACTACCAGCAACAGTCTTCGTACTGGCAATGCTTTGGAAATCGCTGAGTTCATCATATATTTAATGTATGTATACACTTTTCTGTTTCCTTTATATATATGCATGTGTGTATGTGTGTATGTGTATGTATGTGTGTATGTGCGTATGTGTATGTATGTGCGTGTGTTTGTGTGTGTGTGTAGTAGGCATGGTGAAATAGGAAGAATTTTTTAGTGACTTAAATTCTGTTTGCTTTCTGAGGCTTTTCTGTTTTCCGACTCTCAATAGTCTGCTTTTTGCTAAAAAAACAATTACAAATACAATCCCAATCTCGGTTCAATTGCCAATTACGCCCTGCTTTGTTTTGATCGAGCATTTCTCGAGAAATTCTTGAATGTCTTCATGCTCTGATGAAAGTCACGTGCATACCTATTCTTCAGTTCGCCAAATTCGGCTGCTCAACATAGACCTGTTTTTAATATTAAGACAATTCTGGAACAAGTAATTGAATTTTGATCAGGGCAAGTCTTCACAACAAGATTTGCTACTACAAGTTTCTTTAATGTCTGCAAGTTTAATCAAAGTTTTCCTTCAAAAATAGTCACACCCTTGTTCTAAAAAGATCACGATGACATATTTTCAGTATTATAAATCATTAATTGTATGACTTCCACACAGGATAGGTAAATAGCGAATGTACCCATCGCCATTGCGATCCGAACACAACATCCATGTATTTTGATGTGAGATAATAGTTTTAGAAGTTCAGAAGCATTAGCTAATTCGGACAAACTATTCAAACTCAGAGACAAGGCTCAAAAATAAAGGGTCAGATCCTACATTGAAGCAAACTATTAAAGAACTAGAAAATCTGCTTTAACTAACTCAGCTTGTATGCTGACTGAAGCAAGGTATTGTCTGTTTCAAAATGAGCATAATGCACCAAATAGACAGAGAAGTCTGATAAATTAAAACAAACATGAGGTGTTCATCGGCAGCGACGGAAATGATGGTTGTGGCGGTTATCCACTGACGGAAGGTCCGACCGTATTTCGACGGTACTCTATCACTTATGGATAATGAGAGGCTAAATTTGTATATGATACAGCAGCGAAAGATTTCTATAATTTCTTGATTATGGTGGTATAACTGTGTTTCCTGAAGTCTTTTCTGTTTGGAAAAGATGACTGAGGGAGGAATATAAAAATTAGTGAAATGTTTGGAAGGTTTTAGATCCGTCAAAATGGTAATAAATGAAATTGGTTAAAAAAAATGATAAGGATAGACATGAGATAAGTAAGTTGGCTCAGCTGCTTCCCTGCTGATTCTGTTGAAGAACAGCTGCGGAAACACATCACTTTTTTTGCAAAAAAACCATTTTAATCGTCCCACAACTTTACTTCAGCTTTTCATGATAATAAAAAACTTCCAATGTTTACCTTTACTTTCATAAGTTTCTGTACGAAAAAAATCAGCTTCTGAAACCGCTTGAATAGCATGGAACAGCTACCTCTAATGAGAGATGCCCTAAAAAAGTTCCATGTTCAGGGCAGAAGCATTCTAAACATCGCGGAACCCAAAACTCATTTTCAGCATTGCTTTAAATACACATATAAAATAAATGTAAAAGTATTAGCAAAACGATAGATTCTTGGCATTTACGCAAGGAAGTAATTTTGAATTAATGTAAGCTGGAAATAGAGGAGCTTCTTCCCTGATGAGTCCTTCGAATCTTTCTGTAATTTAGATTGCTGTGGATCAGATTAAGATTGGGTAAGAATGAAACTGTAAAGGACGTTAACTTCCTACATGATACGTTCTATAAATTATAGTGAGGCAAATCCTGAACAATTAATCATACTGATTTAAGGATTTGAAATTCATCAACGCTTATCCTGTTCCAACTTATCACTGAATGATTTTTTTTCAAAAAAGAGTTAATCAAATATCAGTATAATGAAACACAAATGTGAGCAAATTGGTTCAACAGAACTGATCTGACATACACAATCAGAATCACCAAATTATATTGATGACTGTTTAATTAATGTGCAATAATTGTTCGTTTCCATAATTACTGACGAGAACTGAAAATTTAAACCTTCAGGGAGTTATTTGTTCATCTTAGCAAGACCCAGCTGCTGTTTCTCGGTGGGTTATAAATTGTACGGATGATCAGTGAGATTCCACTCCTAGTAGTGTAAACATATCGAACATGTATAATTTCTGAGAATTTCGTGAAGATTTAAGCACTTCTTGAAAAGTAGCTTTCATATTTCAGGTCTCAGATTGAAAATTACAAAACAGAGGATTTCTTCCTTTCACTTGACCGATAATTAAACTCGAAATCTTGAGCAATTATAAACCTCTATCTACAACTGAAGACCAGAAGCCGAACTGGAGAACTGACATAAGCCTGGAAGAAAGCTAAAAACAGATAGAGCCTAATTACAAAGAAGATTACTGACACAGTTCAGAAGTTCCAGTTTCTTAACGTAGCAACCACAAGGTTGAATTATCCCAACCGCAAAGTAAGTACGAACAGAACTTTATTTTTGGCCACCCAGGGAATAATATGAAAATGGCAAACATCCGAGAATATAGGGATGGACGCTTTTAAAAAGTTGAAATATGAAGCATGTTGGCGGAGAGTGGAAAGAAAGGAGAACAAGTGGTGATGAATCAATCCCGTTTACAGGCAACCTATCGATGCTTATGTTCAACGGTAGAACATATCACTTCGTGGGAATTTCCACTGTGCTAGCAAGCCCCTATTAAATGTACTGATTTTAAATGAACAGAATCGATATGATATTTACCGTCAATTTCGCGCAACAGGAAAACGATACACACAACTTTCGGAATTCTTTGAGGATTTCCATCAAAATAATGATGCCAATAATTCGAAACTTTTCTTCCAAGTTGAAAACAAAATTGTTTTGTCTACAAGTCGTTCCATCTTTATCGAATTCCAGATCTCACAAAAAAAAAGAAAGCGCAAGAACATTTTTAAGAATTTGAAACGAAATAATTTTATAGATTGATTAATAATTGTATGTTTTAATTTATGCAAAAATTTTTTATTTAAAAATTTTAGACAATTTGTATTGATTTGAAAAACGCTAAATTACTTGCTAGCATTCATTTCTGTATCGCACAAATTGGAAATCAAATTTTTTTTCTCATTCATTTAACGAATCACCATTTCCAGGCAACCAACATTTGATGATACCTTACTCCATGAGACATTATTGAAACAATGGATAAAGCTCAATAAACTGAATAAGAGTAAGAAAAGAATTAAGCCAAACATACATATATATATTTGAAACCTTGAAATTATTTGCATTTTCTGTATATTATATTTCTTCCCTTCAATTCCATGAATCATTTTTAGTCTCAGTTAACAGCAGGAGACTTTTAAGGCTGTACGGAACACATTTCTCAATTTCAAAAGTTGATTTACATTAATTCAGGAAATATCGGGAGAAGTTTTTATTGTAACAATAAAAACTTATTAAGACGGAACAAATTTTTTTAAAAACAAACCATCACAAAATCTCTTTACCTATCTCAAAAAAATTTTTCATTATTCGTGAAGGATTGGGAAATTTCTATAAAAATACTAATCATAGTTCCACTTATTTTCTGAAAGCAGTTACCATTCGGACTAACAGGAAATCGTTCTGCGAAAAATGTTTCCGAATTTGCATGAATCCAGAAAATTTAAAAAAGAAAAATTAAAGTATAAGGTTTAATATGAGGAAATCTGCAATAAATATACGACGGCTACGGAGAACATCATAGTTCCTGCAGCATCAAAACAACGACAGGTTTGACAGTACAACCCAATTTCAACGCTTAATCAGTTGGACTAATTAATCACAACATTCTGCCAAACAGCAACCACAGCAACACGCTAACAGTGCCCACAAGCAGCATTTACTCGAGTCATTAGCTGAACTTCGAGGCGGTCCGGTTGTTTGTCTAAATAAGCAAATTCACTTTTAACCGTTAAAATGAAAGCAACAAAAAATTTGCACCGAAATGATGAGAAAACGTGTTCAGAAACTTTGGAGTTGTTTGACGGCTGGAATTATTACATAAGATTTTCATGGAGAAATGAAATTTAATGCAAAGTAGATTGAGAAAATAAAAATGATAGGCATAACAACCACTTGGTTGCCGAACGGCTAGCATAATACTACATAAGAACACCTGTAATCAAAGCTGCGACTAATAGCAGTCCTTAATCGGCCAGCATGTGTTCGCCATTTCATTCCCAAAATATGTCCTATCACAATTTGAAACTTCGGAATTTCCTATTATGTGTTGCCTTCAGTTAGGAAATGCTTACAAATGATGGACAGCAATGCTTTTTATTATTTTATCCTTAATTTTTTGAAAGTGAAGAAATTCGATAAACACACATGGTTGGCGCACACACAATCGGCGGTTGCTGACCATAGCCATAACCAAAGTTTGGCTGTGGTTGATTCGGATAATACGGTTGTTGTGGCTGTGGTTGATAGCTATAGCCAGGTGCACCATAGTTTTGCTGCGGTGGATACTAAAGGAAAAATGACATTGCTGAAACAATTAGAAACACCACCGAACTAATTTGAGTTCTCTTTGATAATTTTCTTTCAGACGGTCCTACCAAACCCGATAACAGTATCCTCTTTCCATTTCACTTTTCAACAAACTTTTTCATTATGCCATTCAGCCATTTAGTACCTTTTCATCATTCCAGCGCAAATTCAAATCACATTTTGTACGCAAAATTTTATCCTCGGGGATTTACTAATTTGAATTATTTTGCGGTTTTCACGTTATTCTTAAAAACGATTTTTCGACTGCTTGCAATCCATGTCATTTAAAAAATATTTCATATGATCAACAGTTTCACAAATGCATTATTTGGAATAAACTAACTTGATATTGCGGTGACGGATAGGGTGGCGGCGCTGACATTTTCCTAACCGATAATTCAATTCGGTCTGCAAATTAATTTTTTAAAGTCATTTTATTAATCATTTTATTCACATAAAAATTACGGAATGTGAAATAAGTGGTACGTTTTCAATGATTTACAGAAAATCATAATTTAGTTATATCTCAACAATGTAAATGATGACGTTCTAGAATGGAATTCCAGAAGCGACAGTCAATCCTTGTCAAGGTGGATAATTCAGGATGGAATAGGATATAAAGTGGGTTACGATCAGTCAGGTTCGTATGTACCATTCACTCAAATTCATACCCAAGAGTAAAGGGTCATCCAGTTCTATTTCTCTCAAAAAAAAATGAGCAGTTGAGAACATGAAGAAAACCCAGCTTCCAAAATGGTATTAATTTTCTTCAATCATAAAAAAATCAATAAAACTATACTATTACTATCTCCTACTATTGCCTTCAAAAGTATAATAATATTTTTAACGATTGAACAGGAATGAGAAGCACAGAGCTCTGAAAGATGAGACAGTATAATTGGTAAAAAGACGCTGGTTGCACATCAATGCTAGTACAAAGTCCATGTACACCTGGAAAATGATAACGTACATGTGAATTGAAACCAACAGCAGTCAGCTGACGTTTCCGTCCTTTCAAGTTTCCGGATTGAAGGATCCATGATAATTTGAAAAAGTTCGAAAAATTTTAGGAAGTTCTCAAACTAGAGACCTGCCTCATCCCTTTCTTACCCGTAAATATCTTGTTAACGCCAGAGATCTAATTTCATGTACTCCTGTAAACCTCCCCACGCCACCCGTGACCACAAGAATCTGGCCCACTTCATTCCCTCCTACATTGTTTTTTGAAATCGTTCCACTACTTATCAATGTCACTTCATCAATGAAATTATGTGAGTTTTAATAAAATGTGGAGCAACAAATAAAGTCCCTTTAATTTCGCACTGAAATAATTCCAAAATCAGACTAAGTAATCTGAAACAATCCGGACAATTGACCGGAAGACTGGAGAACAGACAGAGTGACAGAAGCATTGTCAACTCTTTTCTAAAAAGGCAAAAAAAAAAGCCAAGCACAGGGAAACGACGATGAAGACGATCAATGAAAGCAACACAATGCACTCATACCCCATGGCAACGATCAGAGCCGTGTGACTCACAGGGTGACAACCAGTTTGGGAAGAGAATAATGGAACAGTAATGTGGTAGTTGTCATTATATACCATTACCGCGGAATAGATACAAATAAGCGATGGACAAGGGCAGGTAGGTCTAAGCAGGGTCTACAAATGGATCGGTTCAGGAAATGTGAAGAGTGGCGATGGCAAACACTCAGTATTAACATGATAGGTGGTGTCTTTGCACTTCTGCTATTTAAATTTCCGGAAACTTTGGAATACTTTTCAGAGTAATGCATCCAATAAAACGCTCCAATTAATACCGGAAAATTTTAGCGTCGAAACCTGCTGGATTATACGTAGATTTGAAGGAAAACTGGAGGAGTTAGCTGAATCATAGGACAATAAGCATGCGATTATCAGCGTCACCGGTATGTGTAAATTTTCATCACTGGTTTTCTAGTGGTTGCCGTATTACCATCCTGGACTATTATTGGCACATGGAAGCAAATTCTGCAGCAGTTATCATGTTGTAAGAGGTCAAAAACTGATAGTTTTCTTTGCAGACAACTCATGGTTTTACATTCTCAGACGGAGAGCCGTTGTTGCACCAGAGATTTCACCCGAGAAGTATCCATAACCCCAACCATCATCATCAGAAAACGACGCAGTGAAAAGTGATTTCGATTTTACTGAGGTTGCATTCAAATCACTGGTCATTAATTAGGCAGGAGAGTTTATCCTACAAAATAATGTTTTTGTTGGCGTTTGAATTCTTTCATCAATTTCTAAAGATTTGCTTCCAAACTTTTTGTTCACATCTTTTTCTTTATTTTTCTCAGATATTTAACCTCTGATGTTTCAAGACAAAAAGTTGATCGGTTCAGAGTTTGGGTTGTATCGAAAGAATTGGTCGATAATGATTCTCTGCTATAATGTGGGCAGTTGATCACTGATCAAACATGACTCATATGTTTCACGAACGAATTTATTTAATAGCGCAGTGGCTTAACACAACACACACACACACACACGCACGCACGCACACA
>JABVXS010000562.1:0-28260 GCA_013365335.1 Madathamugadia hiepei
AGCAATGCTACGTGGATTGGCTTCTGCTTTTCACGATGCTTTTCTAGTGACAGTCGGACTGCGTGTATAGTATCAGTAGTTCCACACTTCTTGACAAATCAAATGAAAATTTTTTATCAATTTAATGCCAAATTATAAAATCAAATTGTAGACTAAACCAAAAACCGACCAAATGATGAAATTATTCACGAAAGTATACCCAACTTTTTTATCTTTTTTCGCTGTTTATCTTCTCTCTAAATAAGCCTTAAAATTATTCGTTTAAACGCATAATTTTAGTTTAGTCTATAATTTGATTTTTCTGGCATTAAATTGATAACAAATTTTCATTTCGAAATTGAAAAATTAAAATTTAAGAGTTCTCCTAATTTTTATTTTTTCATTCAAATTTTATTAATAAATGCACGATTACTTCAACCAAATCATCTTTTCGTACAAGTTTTCATTATGAATTTTTGGACAAAAAAATTTGAAAATTCAATTTACCAGTTTTTTTTATGAATTTTGTTCAAATTATTGATAATCAAGACAATAATTCTTGGAAAAAATTTTAGCAGCAAACCATGAAAAGAAGCGTTGTAAGCACCATGAAAGTAAGAATCCACCACCTGTAATCATCCCACGTGAAACAATTCACCATCTGCACTTTCATTGATGCATAGCATTCCATCAATGCAGATGGATTACAGGTGAAACAGCTCAGATATTTGGTTAATTTCAACTTTTGAATCATTCCAGGCAACAGTTTACGTCCAGGCCCTCCATTAAAGCGTAGCAATTATGACGATTTCACGGATTTTCAACGAATGGACTTAAGCATGATCGGAGGTGTGCGACCTTTTTCCTTTTTCTAGTTTTTTTCCACAAATTTCTAGTATACTATAAAATCAATTTATCTTTTTAACTTTGATTCAAGTAAAATTATTTTAGAAAGATTAACATTGATTTGTTACAGCGAATATTATGTCAGCATGAATGGTAACAAACGAACTTTTATTAATCAAAGTATTTATAGTCAAATTTAAATTTCAAAATGGCGGATTTAAGAGTTTGCACTTGAGTCAACTATTTCAATTTGAATGTAGCAATACCAATGCTTATGACCTTTGCTTTACTAATTTTTTAATTCATTTTTCAAGTTTTTTCTTGTGCTTGAATATTGTAGACAGTAAAAATAGCAAGCAATTCGACTCAGTGGGAAAAAAATTTTTTTTAGCACGAAGGAAAGTTTTTTTCCCATTAGCCTATTAGCTAATTTACATAAACACACGGAAGCTTTTTTTCTAAATTATTGAGAAATCTCGTCGCTTTTGATCTCATCTTCTACATTAGTATTTCATTTTCAACAAAAATTTAGATCATGAAAATTTTATTCGTTGTTTTTATAAATTCAACATTTTTTATTTGCATTCGCTAGAAAATGGTTAGCATATCCTCATATTGTTTACATCATTAGCAGTGAATAATTTGAAAAGTTTGAAATCTCAAAACACAAGGAAATTATTTTTCGAAAGATACAGCAAAAAAGCTCTTCAAAAAAAAAAAAAAGAATGCAAAATGGATAATGAAATAAGAATGATTTTGGAGGGCTCGCATTTTAATAAATTTTTAAAACAAAATCTGTTTGCAATTCAAAGCAAAAAACTGTGATCCGTAGTAAATGAAATATAATTTCAGATGAAATTGTCTTTGGATTTGCACCAAAATACTACACCTGGCCATCGTACCGTGTAAAACGATTATCGTCATCAAATTAACAAAGCTAAAAATAATTAGACTAAAATGGATATACATTAAAGAAATTTTATCACAGTCGATCATCATACCTTCTTCATTCTAAATTCATATGATTTTTTTAAATTTTATCGTTTAGCCACAACTTGTTAGCGAATCATAATTAAACAAAAACACCTAATTTCAGAGCTCAAAAAATTGCATACACAATTCGTGGATTGAATGAGGTAAAAAATGGATAAAATTTACATTTTCAAAGATAACAGCTGGAAAAAATACAAAGAAATTTACAAAACATGAAGATATGTAAAGTTATTTTAATGTAATTTATTTCAATCTATTTTCCCAAGCAAATGTATCACCGTCCTGAAATATGCATGACTCATTATAAATAGTAAACACATCAATTACTTACTTCTTGATTAAATTAAAATGTGAACGTCACATTCAAAATAATACTCAATCACACTGATAATTTTTGTTTGCGCAAAAATATTTCAAAAAATTTCAAAACTATTACTCACATTGATATCACTGCCTATTTTTATTTCTTCTTCTTATCGTTCGCTTTTTCCTTTGCTTCATGTGCTTCTTTCCAATCCTTCACAACCTGCCACTGAATACCTGATGCTAAAGGAGCATACCTAAAAGGTGCGAATTGATTTTTGGCATTTTCATTAACAAGCAAGCCCAAACATACATCCAGTAAGAACTCAGCAACTGAATATATATATCAGGAAAAAGACAAAGAAATAAATTTTCTTTTTCAGCCGAAAAAAAAAATGATGGCCAAAATGAAAGGGTCATCATAATTTATACCACGATGATGGGATTTACAAAAAAAATTACATAATTTATACACTTAAAATACTGATTTTAAGCTTTTGCGGCAATATGTAAAATATGCCAGTCTTACAGCATCGATTAACATATAAAAAAAGCTCTGAATTAGTACTTGTTTTTTCGGGTCTGTTAATGTAATTTCAATTATTTTATTTGAACCTTTACAATTAATCATATATCTCCAAAATTTCACTAGCCAGCAAGTGAAAGTAATGGCACAAGTTCATGTAGCTACACAGAATGTTAGTTTGCAAAAAAAATACCTGACAAATTCCATCACAAATTCTCCTTTTCCCTTTGTCATTGTCCGTAACTTTGTAGAGTAACCAAACATTGCTCTTAACGGAACCTGAAAATACCGAAAATGCTTCAAACGAAACAAGAATTTAAATCTAACTAACTTTTAAATTGCTGAATTCAAACTTGTCTGATGCTCATATCCATACTACATGTTTTCCATATATCAAGCTAGTAACTAATAAATCCCATAAATTTACTGCATTCAAAGAAAAGAACTTACTTCATATGTAAGGGTTGAAAAGCCTGCAGAAACAAGTGAATCCATCAAGATAGAACCAGATGACAATGTACTAGATATTGAATTCTAAAAATTTCAATTATTTCATTGAAAAGGTGAATTAGAAAATTAATTATGAAAGAGATGAAATCCATGCCAAAGGAGAAATTAAATAATTAAATTGAAAAAAAAGCTTGTGCCACCTCGAACTCCTCTGGAATAGTTATATCCACTTTCATTATAGGTTCTAATAGTTTCCACTCAGCTTTTAAAAATGCTGAAAAAATTTTTTCATTTCAGTGAAAAAGCCAACTAGTAATTATTAAAAAAATAATACCCACAGTAATGAAAAAACCATAGTTAATCTCAGTTGGTGTAATGAAAATTTAAAATTCCACATATAAAATGACTGCCCTGATTATTACATTGCAAAATTATTAATCAAATGAATAAAAAAACTCATTATACTAACCCTCTCTCATCATATTTTGCATGGTATTTATCATAGCAATATCAGTTGAATCAACTTCATGAGTTTTACCATCCAGAAGTCGCAATTTGATCCCAACAATTTTGGTATGAATCAATGGACCCTCATCTAGCATCATATTGAAGCCCTAAAAATTTTTAGATTGCTTTCATTTCCGAATCCTTTTCACTCATGCTTTTTCTTACCTTTTTCTATTAGTTTGTTTGCCTACTTGAGTTATTTTTGGCACACTTATAATTATTTTATGCTACATACCTCAGATCAGTCATACAGTAACAACTTAATTTAACAATCTGCACAACTTACTTTCTTCAGTGGAATAATAAGATTTTTCGGTATGTTGTTCCCGATTGTTTCATCAGCAAATTCAACTTCCACATTACGATTCGGTGGCAACGGTTCCATTACTCCTTGAATTTCTCCGAATTGACCCTGACCTCCAGTTTGTTTTTTATGCCGGTAATAAAACCTTAAGAAAGACAAAGCTGACGCCCGGTTTGGAACAAAATATATATTCAAATATATTGATATAATAGAGAACATGAACCGAAAAGCTGAAATCCTTGGAATTAAAACTTTTTCGAAATTCTTTCATAAGTTCCAAACAAGTGGTTTCATTTTGTAATCGAATATAACATTTTCTTTTTTTTTTTTATGCTCGTACTGTTGACAATTAATAAACAAAACAATAAGGTCGTACTTGTAGGGCTTCGCAAGGGTTTCACGGTAAGCAACTGTTGGTGCACCTAGTACAACAGGACAATTAAATTCGTTTTTCATCCTCTGAGCATAGATTTCCTGTAAGAGATAAAATGCTAAGCTGTACCAAAAATTTACCAAACTGAAAAGATTCAATGATTCACCAAATGTAATTCGCCCATTCCAGAGACAACAGTTTCTCGTGCTTCTGCATTATATTCCTTGCGAAATGTTGGATCCTCCTTTGTGAAACGATTTAAAGCTTTCATAAATTTATCACCATCTTTATTGTTTACACAACGAATAGACATAGAAATTACTGGGTCCGGAATATGCATTGACTCCTGAAGAATGCAACTCAAAAAATTTCCCTGGAATTTACATTGAATCCGTTAACAAAAATTACATATATTTCAAACAAAAACAAACTTACACAGTAAACTTCGTAATCACTCGAACCGCAAAATGTTTCACCAGAAAAACATTCCAGGCCATACGTTGCGCAAATATCACCAGCAAATGCAGTATCAATT
Organism: Madathamugadia hiepei; assembly: GCA_013365335.1. Classification (NCBI taxonomy): domain Eukaryota; kingdom Metazoa; phylum Nematoda; class Chromadorea; order Rhabditida; family Onchocercidae; genus Madathamugadia; species Madathamugadia hiepei. Next base: position 4,817 of record JABVXS010000562.1, read on the forward strand.
TCCTAAATGCACACATAAAAATTTTTCCTTTATAAAAAGTACAACAAACTTCTGTAAAACCACTTTAACCAAAAAAATAAATATTACCTGCAGTGAATTAGCATGTATTCGTACTAATTTCTGAACACGAACTTTTCTACCATCTTTTGAAGCATAAATGGTATCACCACGACACAAATGCCCTTGATATACACGGAAATAAGTTAATTGTCCAAATTTTCCAGCCTATAAAATGCATCAACCAAAAGTGCCTAGCCTTTTATAAAACATGTCTAACAATGGAAATTTTTTTTGTGATGAAAAAAAGACAGAAATTTGGGAGTAGGATTGAAGTAATTAATAAAGCGACAACCTCAAGTTTGAATGCAAGACCAACAAATGGCTCATTGTTACTACGCTCTGGATTCAGCACAATTTGCTCCTCTGTTCCGGTGCTCAAATAATAATAAAATTTGATGCAAAGCTTAATAGACAGGAAAAATGATAAAAAATAATGAAAACTATACAAATTTGGGTAACCCAGATGCAAAAAGTCCCATACTTTTCATTTTAACTTCTAATAAACTTTTCTATTTTCCTAACAAAACTTTCAATACATTTTCCTAAATTTATGCTCGAGTTTTTATTTTTGATACCTACACTTTGTTTAACGTTGATGCTCGATTCACCACTTCAGATGGATTAGGCAAATACCGAACGACAGCATCAATCATCGACTGAACACCTTTATTCTTCAGTGCAGTGCCAACAAACACAGGTATAAAGGTTCTCCTGATTGTTGCTCGACGAACAGCATCGTGCAGTTGACTCGAAGTTGGCGTAACGTCACCAAGCCATTGCTCCGCAATAAGTTCATCACCATTTGAAAGATATGCTACAATTTTAAGACACATGAGAAAAACATAATGATGCATTTGAACCACAAAATAGAATTCAAACCAATAATTTTTTCTTTGATTTGAAAAATGATTTAAAAAAATCACATCAATGGAAAACTGACCCATTATTGCAAGCATCAATTCAGTTATTTAATTAACTGAATTGCGATAAAATTTCAGTGCAAAGAGGAAAAAGTTAAAGCTAGAGCAAGAACCGGAAAATAATTGTTTCACCTATCAATTCTTGACGCATATCTCTTGCTTGTGCCCGAAATTGAACCGGTATTTCATCTTTCCTTAATACACTTCCATCAGAACCTTCACTGTAAACTGCTTGTTCCTCGATTAGATCTATGACGCCCTAGGAACAATGTGTAAAGCATCAAAAAAAGAACACTGAGAACTTTCATTGTACACTACAATTTACAAAAACGGAGAAAGCATAGATATTTCAAAATATGAATCAACAAAGATTTTTTCGTTGTCGAATGAAAAAACTACCCACTTAATGTTTTGTTTGGTGAGCAAAAATTATAAAGCAGAAAAATATCGCCCTTAACATTCACTACTAATGTGTTCTGCAAAAATAAATAAACTGATAAACCTTAATATCATGTTCTTTTCCAATTGGAATTTGCAGTAAAGCTGCATTATGCTTCAATTTTGTTCGCATATCGTTTAATGCCCTGCAATAAATCATACGATAGCGTGCCATGCGGAACATGAACATTGTTGAATAAGACAATGAAACACAATACTTCAATGGATTTGCGCCAGTTCGATCCAGTTTGTTAACAAATGTTATGAATGGCACATTGTAGCGCTCTAATTGTCGATTGACAGTAAATGTTTGACTCTGCACTCCTCCAACACCGCACAGTACTAATACAGCGCCATCCAACACACGTAAAGCTCGCTCAACTTCCACCGTAAAATCAACATGCCCTAATGTTAACTGATGTAAATATGATATGGTTTTAAACTGCAAAAAAAATTTTAGACCACTTTTAGTCCATGGATTTTTAATTACGCGCAAGAAATAAAAAACCTGGAGTATCAATAATATTGATATTCACACCATTCCAATCGACATAAGTTGCAGCAGATTGAATGGTAATTCCACGTTCTCTTTCCAAATCCATAAAATCCATTGTTGCTCCAATTTCATCTTTTCCTTTCACCTGAAATCAATTTAATGTATTTTACCTTTTCCCATCAGTTTTTACAAAGCAGCTGAATTTTTAAATTGATGCAGAAAATTAAATTCGACTACACTGTACCACTGCTTACAAAGGAAAGCAGGGCAATCTGCTTCAAACAGTTATTTCAAGGATGCTAAATTTCAGTTCATATTTTATCAAAATATTTTGCACTTTTTATGATGTTGAAAAATTTTAATCTTTCAGCAAGTGCAACAGTTGAAAAATCAGCTCAAGGAAACAATATTTTTGGATAAGTCAAATAGCGAAATGTTATACAGTATGTGCGATTTGCGTAGGCAAAGAATTCTACTACACATCATTAGCTGACTGTAAAGTGGAAAGATCACCTTAAGCTAACTCTTCGACGAATCAAAGAGGCGAGACATGGTCTCATTGTCTCACAACAATTCAAAGACAAGTAAATTTTTTTGACTAAAATTATACTTCATGCATCTCCTTGATTCGACCCGCATAGTACAAAATTCTTTCTGTAACAGTAGTCTTTCCAGAATCAATGTGAGCGGATATACCTAGAAATTTAGTGGAATTAATTTAAAAAACTAGCAAAACTTACCAAACTGCCGAACATTTACCTACTGTGACATATTTTTTTATTTGTTCGAAAAAAGTAAACCAATATTCCGAATTTTATCCACTGATTTTGTTCGATAAGTAGGTAGAGGATCAACTTGTGTGATAGCGAAATTCCTCCAATTCCTAATTAACTGCAAATACAAGTAATATGCAGCAATTAATCCTCTATTAATGTTTAATATGGAAGCCTCCTCCAGATGGTAAATTACTTACGGAAGATTTTAATGCTATAGGATTTTTTACTGATTTTAAACAATCGTTATAGTCAAATTTAGTGAACTTTGATAAATTGAAACGGAATGGTAAATTCTGATATTTTATAAAATGCTACGATAGCTTTAAATATTACGCATTCACTTAAAATTTTCATGAAATATGAAAAAAATTGACTCGCTGTCTTACTGATTTGATTTCTATCACGGCTCGCTTGCTTTGACAACTTAATACCATAATCAGTTTTTGATTTAAGTTGCTTGTATGATTTGTAACAAGTGTAACTGCTTTGATCACATTCAGTGAACCTGGAATAATTTAAACAGAATAACAGTTTCTGTTATTCCAAAAATGTTGCGAGACAACCACCTATCTCTAAATCTGAAACAAAATCTGACCACTTACTTTTCTTTCTGGAAATTCATTAACAGTTTTTTTTTTTTAATAATTGGCAAACTATTTTAAGCTGAATAAATAGATGAAAATGTGAATACATTGCTGATAAAGTGACACATTTTAAGCAGAAACAGCTAATCAGTAAAACACAGAGTTTATTATGAAACTAAATGAGGAACATCCAAAAACTTCAATGAGAAATATCCTAACGCATCAAAACATTTAAATATGTTCATGTTATCTAAGCATTTTCAGAATGACCTCTAATACAAGAGGAGACTATCAATATAATCAATTAATCCTCGACAACATTTGAGCTCTTTTTTCAGTATTCTGGAACAGAGCTTTCACCAAATGACGTACTTCATCTGCGCGTAACCACTGAGCCAACGGTCCTTTTCCATCACACCAGCGATCAAAAATACTCTAAATTAATCGCATATATTAATGACTTAGCTGGAACACATCAACACTACCATCAAGTCAATACAACTTTATCCCTTGTAATCTATCTTTATAGGCACCTGTGGGGAAAAAATATCTACCTGTAAGGATGAATCTAAACAAAATATTAATTCCTTAAGGCGGAAATATGATGCTTCTGCATATCTATGAATCGACGAATGACTCGATCGTTCAATCTAAAAAAAAATTTCTTTGACGTCTTCATTAGCACTAACTATCACAAAAACCAACACCGCTCTTACACGAAGAAGATCACTAATGAAGCTTTCGTATTTTCCAAAGTTCCAATATTTTGTCAAGCAAAAAGTTAAGTCATATCAAACATTTCCGTTTTTCTTTACCATTTACCAAAAGCTGTTGTTTTCGCGAATGACTCAAAAATTAAAAGACACCGTATTCTCATTGTATAAATAACAAATGATCATACAAAAATGTAGAAAGCTCTAAAACTTACAACGAACAACATCTCTGATCTCTTCAAAACCTTTCCTAGTGCTATAGCACTTAATTCAGCATCAGTTGCTCGAAAATCTTCTGTAGATAACAAAATTTTGATCAATGAATTGAAGAAAAACGAAATAACATTGCCAACACAATTCGCATAAACCACTTTTGTTAAAACCTACAAATAATGTATTTCAGTTTGAAATAACTTTTTTACAATCTTTACAATAAAACTCAGATAACGTCTTACATTCACACAATTTTGTTACATTGACATAGCAAAAAATGGAAAACAACTCGTAGTACATTATACAAAACACATCCTTACAATTTGTACGCCACTCGAATTAAAAAAATTTATAAACAAAAAAAACTTGTAACAGCCAAATCTAAACGAATAATATATCAACCTGATTCCAGCTATTAGCGATTTGCTCCAAATTCATCATGCACCCATCCAAACATTTCATGCATTTCTCGTACAGCGAAACGTCATCCAAGCCAAAAAAAACTGAAAGCTTTCTATTTATTCTGACACCGAAATTAGGACTCAATCGTGAATAATACATGAAGGAATATGCAAACATGCTGACTTGTATCATTCGCTAAGAGAGTAGAGATTTGACGGCGACACTGCACTAACTGCTTTTCCATTGCTTGGGCGGCAATTTGTCGAAGATATGGAATAAAATCCGCAAAAGAGATGGATAAATTCTTGCTCTTTAAAATGCAACTTTTAGGCGTATCCATTTCCCGCAAATATCTGTTTAATTGTTATTCCCAATACTTTGCTTGGTTATTCGCATGCAAAAAAAAACTTTCATGAAAAGAAAACACCAAATGCCCAAAAATTTTCAGTTTAATAATACGTAGACTGAAAATTTTTATTTAAGAAATAAAGCAATGAAATTACCTTTACAACGTCGTGCATTTTCGGCAATTTTTCGACTGTTATAATCATTAAACGATGACATAAATAATAACAATTGTTGTAAAATATCGCTAAAAAATCGTAAACAAACTATCTAACACATGCAGAGAAATCATAAAAAGTATTGGAAAGGCTCCGCGCAAGCAGAAAACATCGCTTCCAGTGACTGTGAAACAAATAAAAAAGTATCTAATGCAATTTAAATTCCTTCAGCAACAAATTCATTTCTCGTTAGTGGTTATTCCATCACTTATTCATCAGGGATTCAATAAATTTTCCTTCAATAAAAAGAAATCTAACCTGCCAAAAAAATAAGATCCTACTAAAATATGGATCGCATGATTAAATAATCATAGATGTTCCTAAACGAAATCACAGCGGTGGCCCAGAGCTCAAGAGCATCGAAAGATGAAAGCTGTATCAAGGCGGTTTTACCATGTTTAATCATGACATTTCTAGCAATAAGCATATCGCAACGAGTACCACCTGGACAAGTCTAAATATTGGAGAAAAAAGAAATCTAACCTGCCAAAACAGGAACTGAAGAGATTTCAAAGTCATGCTTTCGAGGTGCGGTCCATGCATAAAGCTCTACTATATTACGAGCTGTTTGCAACATTTTAGCCAAAGCTGAAGCAGAGTCTGCTTTTTCTGCATCATCCAATGTTCTCACTATTAAATCTGCTATTTCGATTGCTGATTTACTAGAATAAAATGCTTTGTTACATGAATGATTTTATAATAAAATGTTAGGTTATTTCAACCTTAACACTTACATCATTTAATTTTTAAACCCACACAATAACACACTAACACTGTTTAAAGTAATGCCATAAACAAGAAATGCTAATCGCAAGAAAATAAAGAAACCTTTCGAATAAACTTATGTCGTTAAATAAATAAAATATCATACCTGACTTGACAGCTAATCAACCGCATTAATTTCGGATAATCTTCCTCATTTCTTTCCTTCGGTTTGCTTAATCCGAGTTTAACAAATTCTTCAACAGTTTCGCCATCATCAACATCTGAACTATTACCAACCTGTAACAGCCCACAGCATTAGTCCTATAGCTTTATGAGTTGCAAATTTAAATGCGATATAAATGATGAACTTAAAGGCGTTCTTTACAATATTACCTCAATGGATACCGTTTTCAAAACACAGTCACCAATGATTCCTACTGATAGGGATAAAGTCCCATGAAGCATGCTGTATTAGGTAACATCAATAAAATCCAAAAAATGTCCTTACTGAAACAAATTCTGTCAAAGGCGCTTCAATAATAGCTTTTGCTTCGCCAACAATCTTGCTGCATCGTCGATTGATAAAAGTGGTCTCATAATTTTCCGCAAATTTCCGAAATGAATCAGTTGAATTCGAGAAAAATCCTATTTTCTGAAAAGCAAATGTGCCAAAACATTATATTCAGAATAAACATAATATCAAATAAAAGTTGAATTAGATACTTTCATCTCCTCGGAGAATCGATCTGTGGATGCGAGCAGAGCCTCAAATGCAGGTAGATCTTTGGAATCATACGGAATTGCTGGTGAAAGACATTCATGCACTAACAATTCCACAATTTCATTCGATATCTTGTTACCAATCAGCTGCACCATACTTTTTCCATTTGCCTTCATTGCACCAAGATTTTTGCCCAAGTTTTCGAATACTTTCAGTACTGCACTGCAATTTAAGCATTTTAGGTGTAAAGCAACAAAAAATCATGTAAAATGGTTTTTTTAATTCTATTTTTGATAATTTTTCTCATCACCGCATACAAATTTGATCAATAATGCAACTAAAAGAACCATCGCTTTGCAGTTTGGAAAAATTCAATAATTGGACCTTAAAGAACAAAATTTTACTAATCTTTCTCATGAAAGATGCGAAAAGTAATACAAATTCTGTGTCAAAAAATGAATTTATAGCTTTCATTACGTTCATATAATTATATTTCTTTGAAAAATATCCAAATTCAAAGGAATATCATTTACCGGACAACTTTTTCTGGATCAGGGCGTTTTCGTTTTTCATCTTCTACAGGTGTTTCTTTGCGCACCACATATTCATGCTCTGAGAAAGAAGTACCGCCACGATAACTAACAATTTCTGTAGGATCCTTCGCAAAAATTAACCTCTTACAAAAATGATGCATGAGAGCAGATGACAACTTGTCAACCTTTACGTCGATTAAATTTAAAGTATCCATTGCAGAGAGCTTCTGAAATTGCTTTTCATTCTTTCATTCTTGAAATACTTCACAAAATGTTTACAGGTATTTCTACTGTAACCTTTTTGAAATAATGTGAGAAACCTTAGTATATATTGTTGTTGTCTAAATATTGTTACAAAAATACACAAGAACGTAATAAAATTCGAACGATATGAAATGTTCATTAAGTTTAAAGTGACCTTCACAAATTCTGATTCCTTATGATAATTGAAAAAGATCCGATAATACAAAAATTACTTCGTTCAGTGCGTCACAGCTCGATGCCGTTAAAAGCAAAATAACTTTATTGCTGAGCTCTCGTAAAGAGAACATTTGATCCCAAAAATCATCTAATATATAAGTCAAATTTCGTCGTAAAGTTACAATTTCGGTTTTTAATGCTGGACCAATGCGTTCCATGAATGATTTGTCAATTGTTTCATCTTTCTGTAGTTATTCCCGTTGAATAAATATGCTGCTAACAAAAAATTATTTCGAAAATCCAATTACAGCAACATTATTTTAATTATGCCCGTATTCCTATATCAATCCAATACCGAAAGAAATAAAATTATACCTCTAAAATATTGTTTAATTTTGTTTCCAACTCTACCAATAACTGTGCATTGGCCAGAGTATTTTCCTCATTTGATGAATAAAATAATTGACAAATTAGTGATTCGATTTCTTCCAGGGAATGCATTTTCAATTTCCAATCTTTTATGGATTCTAATCTTTCCAATTCCTTTTTCTTCAAAGAAGGGTCTTTTAAAAACCTTAGAAAAAGTCTCGCAATTACCAGAAGTAAATTGATGATAAGAAAAAGTTAAATCAAGCAGGATTGCCATTTAGTTCATCTTTGATGCGATCAGTTACATAACGTTTTAGTTTCACCTTAATTTTCTAAAATTACATTTCTTGACGAAGTATTGGATTTCTAAATTTCTTTAGTTTCCTATTAGTCAATAATCAAACAGATTATACAAATTTCATGGATATAATTCAATTAAACAATCTAATAACTAACATTTAAGTCAACTTCTTTTGCCATAGTTTCCACACGGTTAGCGATTGAATCAATTGAATGATCGACAGTATTACAGGTGGAACGTATAGTATCCAATAATTTACTCGTTGTGACCAAGTCAGGTATATATTCCACATATTTCTTGTTTATTTCTGATGCAATATGTGTCAATGCTGAAAGGAATTTTGTCAACAAACAAACAGTAATTTAAGATTGATAATTAGCAACATGATAAGTGCTCTGATAAAAGCGAAAGTTACATAATAATGTATAATGATAGAAAGCCGTATGCTGAATAATGGTCAGATTAATATTTGATTATCAAAGATTTTACAGGTAGCTATTGTGTGTTCCAACAATGATATTTCCTGTTCAATATTATCTTGACCATCATCTTCCACATCTAGTACCGATAATATACGTTTCTTAGGTGTTTGTAAAGTTGCTGCCATCAGTCACTGAAAACTTATACGTGAAAGACGCCTCAGTATTATTGACAAAGTACACTTCCGACACAGTATACTTATCATACGACAGTAATGAATGATTTAACAATATTGGAAAATAGTAGTTTTGGTATAGTTTGCGTTCAAGATATTTCAAATACCTTACACAGTACAAAGCATCGGCAATTAATGAAAGATTTATCACTGATCAGCAATATTCCTTAATTGTCTAACTGAATAGATGAGCTTTATTAGGTTTCATAGAGCTACGCGTGTGTGTATGCGTGTGTGCGTACATATTAGGTTTCAATGAAGAACTATATATATGTTTTAACGAAGAAAGTCATGCTTAAATGTGAGCACAATTTTAATCCAAATATATCTGAATGTACTTTTAACAAACGTCACCCAGTATGACCTAAGTGCGACACGCTTCACGAGACCTGAAAAATCCCGCATTTCCCGTACCTTCCGAGCGTTTCTCAGCCACTCAGTGCCATACTCCATGTCCCAGCAGCAATCTTTAAACAAAGGGCGGGGAATAATTGGTGCTGGGAACATCGCAGTGCCAGTTGTTTAGCATGCAGCGATGCAGCTGCATTGTGCAGCGTGCACATCGTAGCGATGCTATTGATGCGGCTAGCGACAGCGTAGCGTGTGCGGTTACTACTGTTTTGCGGTTGCATCAATGCGCTAATTTAGTAGTGATAGTTGGAATTGTAGTAGTAAGTAGTATTTAGTGCTGTTTTTATAATTTGCTTATGACAACTTTCATTTTAACCAAAATTTTAAAAGTGCCACGAAAATTTGCAATGAATTTTTTTAAAATTAAAAGCAAGAAAATTTTTAAACGAGGTTTTACAAGTTATTTGCAGGTTCAGTGATCTGTTTTCATTGTTGGCTTTCGATGATGCCAACAAGGAAAGCCCCCGATGAACGTTCTGGTCAGTTTGGTAGTACATCGTAAGTTTACATTTATCGTATTACTTCACCATACCGTACTATCTTTACATTATCCTTTTACATTAATGCGGCAATAAATTGCTAATTTAAAGCTTTAGATCAGATTACATTCGATAAAGTTGCTCGCTTATTTACAATATGAAAATAGAAATTTAATAGCAGGAACTTGAAAGAAGCTGATAAAAAATTGCAGAATGTTTGTCGAGAATGAGGACAATTCATTAGCAGAATCATCTATATATTTAGTTTAATCAGGCAATAAGTGATTGGGGTTTTCATTAAAAAATGATATGATTAAGCTAAAGTTTCTACGAATCGTTTCCACATTGGAACGGGAATGATTAAGTTGGGACCATGAACGTGATCTTCCGTGCTGCCAGATATTCATTTTACCATTAATCACTGTAGAAGTTGTTTTATTATTCATGGTTAAAAAAAGGCCGATGCAGTGGGAAGATTGGTACTAAGTTTAAAGACGAACAGTATAAATTTCAGCGTATTTCAATAAAATTTTCTGTTTTATTTTTGTTGAATTATTTTCAATGAAAAAAAATAAATAAGTTTGTAGAAGTGAACAATCTACCGATAACGGTCGAGCATTACAATGGACCAATGGTTTAGGATCATCGAATGCTTTCATCACGTTAGTCAGTGGTCCAGCAGCAAACTCAACTAGTGGAACAGAATCAAGAACTGTTTCAACGAATGTCTGGCATAGTAATGATGCTGGTGATGTAAATTTTGCTGATCAAAGTAATACACAACAACTGCTTGCTTCAACGGAAAAGGTTTTTTTATTTAATGATCGATTTCTCCAATGTTCAGTAATATATCTGTTACGATATTGATTTGTACAAGTGTTTAATAGCTTATGCCTTCTTTTTGATGTAACTAGCGCATAATAAATGAGCCTTTTTCTTTATTCTGTGGATTTTTGTTGTTAACTTATCCAGTGCAAATATTTTTTTTCACAATTGGAATTGTCAAGAGTACTTATGAAAGTAAATTATTTCGATTAAAAGGGAAACAAAAGTACTACATACTTTTTATTCGTATTTTGCAAATCTTTACAAAAGAAACTCAGTTGTAAGAATTTTTTCATCATTAGGATTTTAGGTTCAACGTAATTATGGCAATGCGGATGATAGCGCGAATAATGCTCATAATGAACATACAACGGTATCGGCAATGTCGTTCACGGATCACATATATTCACCATCAAATTTGATCACAACAACGTCAGAATCATCGGTTAAACCAGAACTTGGTATGCATTATTTCATCATTACTAATAACGGTAGTATGTGATTGACGCATTTCAAGAAAGATTTCTTTGTTAAATTTTATTTTAGAAATTTAATTAAAAATTTTTACAGATGTCGTAGTCGTAGGTGGAAATTCGAAGTCACCTTCAGCTGTAGAAGAGCGAGCAGCAAAAGCAAGAAGTGAGTTTTATGGACGACTGGAATGAGAGCTAGACAAAGGTTATCAAATGGAAGGGAAACACAGATAGTATTCCAGCATGATGGAAACAGCAAAAAATGACTCGGAAACTTAGCGCAAATCTGAATTTTTTAGATTTGACAGAAAATATTTCAGTAATTTGGACGGATGATTTGCGTGAAATTCTAATACAAGAAATGAAGAAACGACCATGTTTATGGGATCACAATCATCCAAAATATAGAGATTTGCAGTATGCAGCAAGTGAAAGGAACGAAGTCATTGAATCTTTCTATCATCGAACGGGATATGCTTTGAATGGTATTTTTGAAATTATTGTAAAATAGAAAATAAGTAGCCTAAAGCTTTCCAAATATATATTGTATTATTTAAAAAATTATATTGGAACTTTGAGGTGTAGGTGAAATATTATGTTCCCGATATTTCATCAATAGCATGATGAATAGCAAAAATACGCGTTCTAGGACTCAACGTCTTTTTACTTGATTCTTATAGACAGGTGTGGTAGTTAGCATAGATTCATCCCTGAAGCAGGACGGGAAATGCGCAATACAAAATTATTATTTAGCGGATGATATAGCGCGACAATGGAAATCTTTACGAGATCAGTATGTGCGCTTTATCAATAAAATCAGAAATATGGAGCCTAATGATTGCCGATTTCCATCATTCAAATTTTCTGAAGAGCTAAAATTCTTGATGCCATATAAGCAATTGCCTCAGTCTCGGTAAGTTCATGCAAGAGTTTCATTTTTCAGTTTTTTTTTTGGAAAAAATTTCACTGTTTCATAGTGTTAAATAAAAGGTTGTATTATGACCGGGAAACAGTGGTGAACCTCAAATTGATTGTCCACGAATTCGTAATTTCAGCCAAAGTTTTTCGATCATTATGCAGATGTGAAATTTATTTTTCAATAATATTTAGATACTGCATTATGATGAGCGAGGATAATGGTCTGCAAAACTTGAATGAAATTTCATCAAAGGATTCGTGCACTGAGTTTTCAGTCCCAGGTACATCAACAAATTTACTACCAATTCGTCGGAAAAGAAAACATGGGAGATCCTCGGATTACAAAAGTCAAAAAGATGGTGACTCAAAAACACATGACAGGGATGACAATTGTTTCTCTAGGATGGATGAATTTGATCATTTTGGTTCGTGGTTTTATTGATTTTATAAGGAAGCACTGCTTTTTTTTTTATCAAAATGGACGTTTAGTGATGACATCACAGTAAATGATCTTACAAAAGGTATGTGGTCAGTCGTTATAACTTTATTTTTAAATGCTGAAATCACTTTAATTTCAGCATTTAAAGAATTCCGGATGTAAAACTTAAATTTTAATTGCTTTTCAGGCTTATCAATTGCTGATTATATTCGCGGAATTGCAAAGCTTGATGAAAAGGCAGCGGTATGGATAAGGGGCGAGATATGGACATTGCTAACGAAATGTCGAATGAAAGCACTGGAGGAATGTAGTGGAAATGGCACCAGTTAATTAATTTTCAAATAATAAAGGCAGAAATGATTCGTGTTATAAATTTTTTTCACTTGAATTTTCTGTTGGAAGATGGAATTGTGTGTTACTGCAAATTTATTATAACCTGTGTAGGGATACTGTATTCATTGATAATATTAATGTTAATGCTAGCAGTAACAATTTAGGTGATCGTTGTAAGGCACAATGTGCTATTTGGTAACTGACGCTTGCTTTGCTTTTGTGGATTTCTTGCGAAGTGTTATGTAACTACCATCTGTTGAATATTGAATTAGGGATAATACAGAAAATTTTTCGTTTTGTGACATCTGACTTCACTAACAACAGCTTTTTCCATTCTAAAATATTGTAAACTTTAACGTCGTTCTAAGTTATTGGTCAGGTATGATATTTTCATTGTAAATTTTGCTGCTATTGAAACAGTTTATTAGATGCATACCTTCTTCTGCGAACAAAGGGTTACGAATTTTTCTGGTCATTTACTTCCTTTAGCGAGAGTAGATATGTTTTGGTATTCATCGTTTGCGGATATCTTTTAGAAAGCGATTATTAAAATGAGTCATTTGACGACGAGGATATGTGGAGAGCCCATTGTCCGTTCGATCAGTATCTCTTAGTAAATTTATGCATTTTTCGCATGTAAATGACTGTTAGTGCCTTGCAAAATTTTTATTATAAGAATGAAACATTAAATTTTATTAATGTTTACATAATCTCTTCACATACAAAATGGGACCAACCGTGATGAGTTATAAATACATAAAGTTAAGCAGTAAAAAACAAGTAATTGATATCCTTTTTTACCATAAAATTTTTTTACACTTGAGCATGCAAAGAGATCAGTAATGCTAATTGGTCAATTACTCTGTTTCTTTAGGTATCAATGCTACATTTTCTACACTGTAACTGCTGGTAATGGTTGAGTTATCGAGTACACAAAGTACCGCAGTATTAAACTGTGAAAGTTTTTTTTTTTGCAATCAATTACTTATTAGTACTGTATTAGTAATTGAATGACAAATGAACGAATTTGAAAGCAATAATGATAATCCTTTAGCATAGAATGAAGGAAGCTAAAATAAGATACCAGTGATACTTTTTGATTTATTAAATATATTAATTACGATTTCGTATGATGAATGAGATGAATCGCAGATAACGGGTTGCATTTTCACCGACAGTATGGAGAGTAAGAAAATTATTTCCAGTTAAAGTTAATTGATTAAACAACGGCGTAAGTGATAAAGTAAGAATTGAATAAATTGAAACTTTTTGTAATTCAAGTTAATTGATTAGATGGTGGTAGCATACATGACAGTAAAATCTTATGCTGTTAAAGTTAACTGATAAGATAACAGCGCACGTGATAACAAGGGTACATGACGAGATATACCTAAAAATGATCATAAAATTGACATTCAAGTGGAGGATTTCTAATAATCTGAACTTTTACTCCACAAACACGATTGAAGCATTTCGTATACTGCATTACCGTACGATTCGGTGGATACATTTTTGTAAAGTAGGAACCGAAGAATGTAACGTATGTTTTCAGGTATGGTTTTGCATGGAACTATGAATTTAACAGAAAATTTGCTGCTAAGTTAACCATCCCTCACCTCACTTCACACACATCCATATCTCACCTGTCCTGTTCCATCTGCTTCATTCTTCTCACTTCATTCATCCTCCGTGCATTTATATATATATATGTGTGTGTGTGTGTGTGTCTGTGGATGTGTCTGTGTCTGTGGATGTGTCTGTGTGTGTTCTCTGTATGCGTGTCTGTGTATGTGCGTGTATGTGTATGTTTGAATGTTAGCGGTGTGTTCATACTATTCCAACGAGGCGGTCGTCAAGTAATCGATCGTTTTCTAAAAGGAGGGAAGGGTTGCTTCGTTTTAGGTGCGTTTTGGCATTCGTTGACAATTTTTGGTCCTCCAAACCACCGTACTGATGAGTTGAACTGTAAAAAGGTAAAGTGTTTCATGCAAGACTTACCTCCTATAACGATTACTTCCCTTTGATACGGATAGTTTCTTTTTGTATTTACTGACCGAACCTTCCCTGATCATCAAGAGAAAAAGGAAAATACCTACTGCGATTTGGTCCTATAACGATTACTTCCCTTCTCTACCAATGCTTTTTTTGCTTAATTACTGTAGAGAAAACAAGCGAATAATGTGATGGGGGTGTGAGGCGGAAGGAGTGCAACAGATCGAAGTCTTTTCGTGGAGATTAAATGTCTAGACGAGTGGTGCACTCATCCATTCTTTCTCTAAGATATCTCAAATCCTCCCTAATTAGCCATTCTTATTGATTATAGCGTTGTTGAAAACCAGTACTTATCATCTTATCAATATCAGCTTCACTCTAACCATCATCTTCGCATCATCACATTCTATTTAAATTTCAGAGATATCTTATTCTCCCATTAGCTAACGATTGATATAATCAATTTCAGTGGATTTTGATGGAAACAATTGGAGATCAGGCTGATCAAATGAATAATTTTGTTGGGGAGTTGTTATGGTAAATTTTCCGTCGAAAACTAATGAACAGATGGTCATTGTCCGGCATTGGCGGTCATCACATCTTTCATTGAGGATGTGTATTATTCAAAATGAATCCATACATGTTTTCATGTTCATTTTCAATCATTCCTCATGTATCTGTGTTTATAAACAATTTTAAAATTAGTGAAGGTTACCAAGTTTTTTCTTTCCTTCAATTTTACCTTCGCGGATCAAATATCCATGTATTTTTTTTAATCAAAATTTTGTTAATTTTTTACTGATCATACTGATTCACGCATTTATATGTTACGCTAACTGAATAGTTTTCTTTTTGTATTTTTGTGTTGGTACGCGTCATCACGTTTAAGTGTATTGATCATCCTATATACTTTAGGAGGCTGGCTATTTAGATTTCACGTTTAAATTTAAGTGTTTGACTTGGAAGAAAGTTTTATATCATAAAGTGACAATAATTCGTGTTGTACTCATTTTCGGATAAGTTAAATATGAAGTTCTTTCAGGATTCTTGCCAACTTCTTGATTTCTTCCGCTTCCCTTCTCCTTCTTTCACTTTTTAGTATAAGCCCCCCTGTAGTTGTAGTATTCGTTGTGTTGGGGGTAATTAATTGATCATTTACGGTCTTTAGATGTGTGGAAAATTTGGTCTCTTACTGTCACTGCAAGAAACGATTGTTCATCATTATTTATTAATGTTATTTTCAATTAAATGAACACTGACATTATCGATGATATATTATTTATGAAAAGTTGTTGTAAATATCACAAATATTAATTGTCCATTGAGATTCTCATTTGTCTAAACGTCGACTAGAGCAAATCTTTCATTGTAGTAATTTTTGTTATAAAAATGAATAATTTCAGCTTTTTATGAGGTGATTCCAATAATTGATGAATTTTCGATAAGGTTTATAGACGCATGGCCGCTGCAAGTTCAACGCAAACAGCATTATATCAGCATTATTTCGCAGGGCGTCTTTCAAGTAATTCACCAATTACAGTGAAGAACATTGGCTTTAGCTCAGAAGTATATTATTTCATTACCTTTTTTTTTGCTTTAGAATGACGGTAGAAATCATTGATGTTTGATGAAAGATTTCAATGAAAGTGTATTGTTGTGAGATTTACATTTGTGAGATAAAGTGTACCTAGTTTCAGATAAAATGTACCTAATTCCATTAAACAAAATGGTCGAGAAATGCTTTGGTTTTGAGTGTGAAAAAATTCACTAAATATTCTTTTATAGGCGAGACTTACTGTTTGGAGAAATCCGATAGCGGAGCAACAACTTGATGAAATTTTCGGAATGAATATAAGGTGGGATATGATTTGTTCTGGACGAAATCCTTTGTTGCTGTAAATAAAGATAGGTATCGATTAAGCTGCCGATTTTTTCTTTTCATCAAATTTATTCACGAAATTTATGTTAAGCGAAGGGATAGGTTTGTTTGAAATTTGAATAAAAACTGTAACTTTTTATGTTTTGTTAGCTGATTCTGTGATATTTGGTAAGATTAGCAAAGGATAACCTTAATCCCCTTTGAATTTCTTTATTTTATTTTTTGGGTCTTTTTGATGTGCGAATGAGAGTGAAAGAGTGTCATTTATTTGCTAGGGTAGATTTGATGAGTTAACGGAAAAGATCAACTTCGTAAGTCATGATCCTCTTTGATAAATTGTCGAATCTGTTTGCACTGTGAAATCTTTTTCCGTTAGTTAAGAGCGGCAAATATTAAGGCGGAGATTTATGTCCTTAGAAGAAATATGGTTCTTTTTCTGTTCATAGGTCGTTAATATGCTCAATTCATCCTCCCTATCTGCCAAAATTTTATTTTTGTGATCTTGAAATACTCCCATAATTGCAACAATTTTTAAATGCATCATATCTGATGAAACAGTATACAAGCTTTTACTTGACAGATGTCGTAAAGATCTTGTTGTATTTAAAGAAACTATACCGATTACCAGTTAGGTTTTTGATACAGTTAACAAAGGAGTCATTTTCTAATCGAAATTGGTGAATTTTTTTCCTGCAGAAATTTTTGTTCAATTAATAGGATGAATGATGGAACTGGTGAATTTACTTTTTTTGTGCAGAAATTTTTTTTCCTGCAAATGCAGAATTTTGGTTTAAGTAGTGGAATGAATGAAGGTGGTTCGTGGACAAACGATTTGGCTGCAACAACTTTTATACCATCGCCAGCAGATGGCCAAAATAAGTGTTGTTCAGTTAGCAGTTATAGTGGGTGGAATGGTGATTATATATCCAATTCTGATCATTACACCGCTCTAAGCACCTCACCACAAATGGTTTCTACGACATCGAAGGTTGTTTAAAGTCTTAAATATGTTATTTGAAATTATCGAGATTTTATTTAGGAAGGCTATGGAAACCATATTTTTCTTCATGTTTAAGAGATATCAAAAAGATTTTTGTTATTTTCAGGGACGAAAATCGGAAATAATGACTGCCTCGGTTGGTCGAAGTGCAGAACCACATTCCGCAAATCCACGTTATAGTGATTCACAGGGTTCATCCAATTCGCAAGCTTTACTTCAGTCGGATTGTGGTAAGCTTTGGGACTAAACTTATTTTTTCAAAATTTATTGTGCGGTAATTATGTAAATACGCAATGAAAATTATCTTCATTCCATCATCTTTCAGGCATTCTATAAATTCATATCAAAAATGAGAGTTCTTGATAATATGTATGAATGGCCATAAGACACATTATCCGGTGTATTCTAATTTTGCTTAATATAACTGGCACCTTTTCTCACACATTTAAAAATGGAAAATATGTTTTTTTTTTCAGAGTCTCATTCCCGATCTGCAAGCAGTCGAAAAAGACATGCAGGTAAGACGCTCGTTTTTCTGTGCTCTGTCAGTTTTTCTGTGCTTTTCCATTAGATAATGTTCATTTACGTAACTAGAAAAGGTAGAAGTGGGGAGGACAATCTTGAGAGGTATTGTCTAATGATAGTGTATGTGTGTTCATTTAACTTTGTCTATATATCAATATTGCTCTCTGTCCTCAGTTGGGTATAATAACAGCTGCTTAGAGAAAAGGGAATGTCACAACGAGAAAATAACCCAGGATCTCACATCTTTTTATTGTCCGTACCATTCAAGCTATCTCAATGATCAAACTGTGCTGATTGAGTGGGGTTAATCTTGTCCAGCAGACATACCTTCTGTTTCTCATCATTTCTTCCCAATTACATTCACCTATAACATCGCATAACTGTACTGCTGATCAGTATTTTTGACACCATGTGGCATCCTTCATCAAACATAAGTTATAACGTGGGATATACTGATAGTAAATTATCGGGTTCAGATATTTATCACTTCAAACATCCTTTCTTTAAGCCTTATTTGAGAACATCTGAACAAATGCGGAATAATTTTCAAGCGCCAATATCGAGTAAGTCACAATAAGTATCAGATGAAAAGCTGCAAGATTTTTGCTGTAAAATTTATTTTAGTTCAAGTTAGGAGTATGCAACAAAAAATTTCCAGAAACATATAACTTATAAACATTACATACAGGTTAAAATCGTGTATCAGTTGTAAAATATGTCTAGTTTTAGCTGGCGAAACATTGTCTGCCGGTCAGTTTGGACCACTGAATTGTCGCGTCGATAATTCATTGTTGGTTTTGACAAAGAAGTTCATGCAACTTCAACCACAAGCTAATGAAGACGGAGTGAGTTTTTTTTTTTTGTGCCTGTCTTTTGAGTTTACGTGATCCATTACTGGTTATCTGCTGTCTGAAAGAATTCCCACTGGTAAGGCGCATTAACACATTTGAAATTCTATTTGTTTTTTTATTCCTTTTGCAGTTGTTGAATTTGAACGACGCAGCTATGAGATTAGGCGTTCAGAAGCGACGTCTTTATGATATAACAAATGTATTGGAAGGAATCGACATGATTGAAAAAATGGGAAAGAACAGCATACGATGGAAGTGAGAATTTTATTAACTTTAAATGTATTTTTCCACTTACGGCATGAAATTGGCTAAGTAAAAAATTAGATGCTGTATTGTGAAGTGAGATTTAATATTTTGGTAGTTATTAATTGCAAGGTCTGTATAGCTTGTGTTCAAAATTTTAATACATTTTTGGAACCTTAAAAAATGTTCATTGTTTTCACAGAGAGCTAACTTGTGACAAGTGAGTCTTTGTGCTTTAAAGTTATAATAAGTGGCGATGTTTTTATTCATCTATCCTTCAGGAATTAGAAACACAAATTTAGGAGTAATGATGAAATCGGTTCTCGTGGAATTGAAGCACAGAGGCTTAAAGAGGAGATCAAGAGCTTGGATAAATACGAGCATTCACTGGATGAATTGATCACAAGTGTTGAGAATGCGCTAAAATTAGCCAAGGAAGACCCAACCGATCGAGTTTACAGGTATATCTAAAAACTTTTTTTCCGAAACATCATGTAATACTTCTGGCAAAACTATTGAGTTCAGTTTGTCAATTCCATTCGCCTATCTGTCGAGATATTACATAACTGTTTGATGTATTGCAGTTATGTGAAGTACGCAGATCTTCGCACGTTGCCGGGAATGTCCGATCAGACACTAATTGCAGTCAAAGCTCCTAAAGACTCATATTCGTCTATCGATGTAACAGATCCAGTGGAAACAGGAGTAAATGTTGTGTGATACTAACTTTTTTGGAAGTATTCATTAAAAAAAAAGACAAAATCACTGTTAAAAATTTAACACTGTTATTGCAGAAATTCGAAATAATGATTAGGAACGCCCAAAAAGAAGCTTTAGAAGCCTATCTTTGTCCATATGTTTCTCCAAAGAATAATCCGGTTCAGGTAGCTTCATCATTGCCTACTTTTAATCTTGGAAATTGTGTTTTTTTTTTTTATAACTTTGTTCGCGCTAATAAGTATGTTAGCTGTAACATAATCGGTTAATATTGTGAGTAGTAGACTCAAATGTCGCTTTTTTCAGAAAAACGAACAAGAGAATTCTGTCGCACAGGAAAATCGACCGAGTTGGTCCGAACAATCTGCAAATTGTGCTTTTCAGCAAGTCAGAAGTAATGTTCAACAGCAAGTGCCAATTCCAATTCGTAAGTTTGCAGCAAGTTTTTATTTACTGTTTTTGTTGATGTGTTTCTTTTGATATAGTTTTATTTTGGTTTTCTTTTTTCAAATTGCATTTTAATTTTGGCTTTTTTCCAGCCATTAATGACGGCAACATCAATGTTTTATCACTTAATACATTGAGTACATTCTACGCTCCACCAAACTTACATACTTCTCCGCTGAAAATGGTTGTTGAGGGTCCTTCGCAACAGTCAGGTGAGTTCTGCATTTTTCATATTTCTAGTAGTTTCAGTGTTCCATTTGCCTCAATAATCATTCTATATGTCTTGGTTCACATAATTTTGTCAGCTTACATTCTGACAAGTAGCTTTAAAGCAGTTAATAATCCCTTTTCAGTTTTTTTATTCCGTTCCAAAATGGAAGCATTTATGTTTCTTAGAATGTGACAAATGGTTTATTTTACTGTATTATTTCTTATACAAGTAGCTTTTTCTAACTTCATGACTATTTTGTCATAAATGCATATTTGTAGTTTCGAGTTCAAATAATGAGGGTGCTGCAGCAAATGCGTATGGTTTACTAAGTTTGGATCCAGTGGATGAAAGCGAACCGTATATGTATAGTATTGGTGAGGGCGAATCAATGCAAACTTTGTATGACTGGCCATAGTTCAGATTTTATATATCGCTTAACTGGACGTGATCTCGTTACCTTGTATCCTTATTTGTTTCTCATGCACTATTTCACAAATTTTTCGGTCTTTCTCTTCAAATGTATATAATGTTTTGCCATGAAAAGTTTTTTTCCTATAAAAGATAAAGGGAGAGAAATCAGTTACGAATGCAGTTTGCTTGTAATTGAAGAATTTGGTTTACAAAACATAGTGTTTGTAATAGTGCATAAGAAATATGCGAACAATTAAAAAATGTAGTTATAATGCAGCAACTGCATTTAAGCACGAAATTTTAAAATCAGTTGAACATCTTTATGTATCTATGCTCTTATTAAGGAGGAACTTGTCCTCATACATAAATGATAAATTATTTTGCTTTTCTTGCATAAACATTTTCTGATGAATTCAACTCGTTCATTTGTGCTGTTTCGTTCGTAAATTTATTTGAATTGCTTGCAAATATTCTCGAAAGGTATTTCTTTCAGTTTTTCAACCGTTTTTTGCGTGAATTGCTATTAATTGGTTTCATTGTAGCAGATATTTCTCTTGCATTGCTATTCACAGTTTGCATTGTTGGACAATAAAAAAAGTGCGTGCCAGGATGATCACTTGATTGGCTGATTGATCGATTGTTATATTCATTCGACATATTCTTTAAGAGCTTCAACTGCATCTTCCATCCTTGCATCCCAAGCTTTTGCTCTGGCTTAAATCGTAGCTGTGATTTTTTATCATTATTAGGAAAGATTTTATGCTGGAAGTCTTTTGTTGTCTGTGTTTTGCTTCAGAGTCTTTTTTTAGTGGACTATTTGTCTGTGCTAGAAAATTATTTCGATGAAACAACAATTGGTTGAAAAGAGATATTGAAAGTAAAAATTTCAGTGAAATATTTTATGCTTGCACAAGTATTATCGTTATGATCATACTGGCGATCAACAACGTATTAGTATCTGGTACTAAGTAGTTATTAAGTTTAATTGGCAAATATTTTCAGCTTGAGCGATAGTGATTTGTTGTTCAAATTTTCAGTTTTATCAAGATGGTACCAATAATTGAATGTTACAAAGATATTAGGAAGAAGAAAATGATCATACTTTATTATTAAAAGTTTCGTATTATTGTACATAAAACAAATATATCTTCCTCGTCTGCATCCTATCGTCTTTATTTTTTCTTGTGGAAAAATACATTGATGCGGTTTGGTACGTTGCGTACTTCATTGTCTCGATCTGTGGTTTCATTTTTTTTTTTTTTTGCAAAGTTGCTTTGCCGTTAGGTATTTGTGGATTTTACCTTTTCTTTTAAATAAATTATTATGCTAATGGCATTGAAGTCGCATCCATAATTAGAGGTATTATTGAATAGAAAATGTATCGCATGATTTTTACAGCAATGAATAATGTTGAAATAATGAAGGATGAGGAATATAAGTGAAATGAAAGAAATTTGAACAATTTAAAAATGTGAGAAGAGAGAAAAAAAGATTTGGTAAAAAGAGAACTGAACATAAATCAACAAGTGTGAAACAGTGTAGCCATTTTTTCAAAGCGAAAGGATTTGTTCGTTTTAATATTTCTATTTTATTTATGCCTTATATTTGACTGTAACATCCATATATATAGATCCAAAGCTATATGTAATATCCAAGCATGTCTAATCGTCCGAACTAATAAGTAATTCTGAAATTAAGGAGGGGTAGAATCCTGGGAACCATTGTGATCGATAAGTTAAGGTAAACCTGGAAGGTTTGGGAAAAGAAAACGAGAGTGAATGTTTTGCTAAATTTAGGCGTAGATATTCGAGAATCATCATTGCTAACTGATGAGAGAAGGATATCCTTCGTTGTCATCATTATCGTCGTATGTTTATTTAAGGGAATTATCATCGCTATAACCATCGTTATCAATTATGACGATAACAAAACATTACCGTTATTTGTATCAATGGAGCTATCACATCACTCGACCGACATCATCTTGATCATTCACCGATTATTGTCATCAATCACCAAATCCTTATAAATGATAAATGATCGACAGCTAATTAACAAGCATCAGCAGCTTATCAATTTCAGTCGTTATCATTGCCAACAGCTGACGGATAAAGAGCTATTGCAAATCGACACTATCATCGTGACACAATTGAATTTTTCTCGTTTATCATCCAATTAAGAAATAAAAAAAATGGAAATATTTGCATGAAGATGGATTTTTATTATGAAAAATGGAAAGGAATAATTAAATTATTCCCATATATTTCAATTATAAGAGATATAGAAAAGAAAATCACCAACCATTCATTGAACCAAGTAAGTTGTAGTGTTTTACCAATTCTATTTTATCTCCATCTACATCAAAAAAGGCTTCACTGTTCTTCTCGGTTGTCATGATTTTAGTTTTGGACATGTTCAACA